>JAQZBX010041418.1:0-22353 GCA_029593785.1 Cabassous unicinctus
TCCTGTTTTTTCCTTTCCAACCTGTATAACTTTCTTTATTATTTCTTGAAGTGCAGGTTTCTTATTGGCATATTCTTTTAATTTCTGTTTATCTGTGAATATTTTGAACTCTCCATCATTTTTGTGTGGCAGCTTTGCTGGATAGAGAATTCGTGGCTGAAAGTCTTTTTCTTTTAGTACCTTGACCATGTCATATCACTGTTTTCTTGCTTCCATGGTTTCAGATGAGAAATCAGCACTTAATCTTATTGTGCTTCCCTTGTATGTAATGGTTCTCTTTTCTCTTGCTTCCTTGAGTATTTTCTCTTTGTCTTGAGCATTGGACATTTTGATAATTATATTTCTTGGAGTTGGCCTGTTGTGATTTATACTGTTTGGGGTGTGCTATGCTTCCTGGACTTGAACATCCATCTCCCTCAATAGGGTTGGGAAATGTTCAGCCTTTATTTCCTTCAACACTCCTTCTGTTCCCTTTCCCTTCTCTTCTCCTTCTGGGATTCCTATAATGTGTATGCTTGTGTGTTTTGCGTTCTTAGTTAAATCCCTAAGTCCTTGCTGGATTTTTTCTATCTTTTTATCTATCTGTTCTACTATCTGTTTGATTTCAGATCTACTGTATTCCACATCACTAATTCTTTCTTCTGCCTGTTCAAATCTGCTGTTATGTGAATCCAGCGTCTTTTTGACTTCTTGGTTGTGCCATTTATCACCATCGTATCTGTTATCATTTTATGTATGTTTACAATTTCTTCAGTATGTTCTCCCAGTGTCTTCTTAATATACTTAATCTCTTCCTTCACTTCATATAAGTTGGTCCATGATATTTGTTTGGACAACTTTGATCAGTTGTTCAATGTTCTGCTTCTCTCCCTTCTTTTTAGTTTACCCATTGGAATGGTCCATGTCTTCCTGTTTCTCAGTATGGTTTTTAATTTTTTGTTGCCCTCTGGTCATCATTTTATCTTGATGGATTAATTCAGTTGATTTGCTTCTCTCTCTGCTATAGAGTTTTAATTAGCTGGTGGTTCTGTGTGTGTGTTAAGTTTTCCCTTTGAAACTTTGTTCTTCTTATATTTCCTTGCTTTTTTCTCTGTTCTCTTGAAGGAAAAAGATTAGGGCCAGAGGAATCGAAAGAGATAAGAAAAGAAAAAGGATAATAGTTTGATAAAAGTTAGAAGAGTGGCTGTATCAGACTCAGTAAAATGAATATTTAACTCATGTAGGCAGTGTAGAGTAATAGGGGGAAAAAGTAGAGTACTTATAATGGAATGGGAAACCAAATATAGAAAAATATATAGAATGATTTAAAAGGCCAGAATGATGAGGAGAATGTAAAAGAGTAAAGAACGGGTTGAAAGGGAATAGTTAATAATAATAAAAAAAGGAAACAGAATAGTCAAGATCGAAATCGACACTCATGAAGTTGAGGGCTAATGAATAAAGGTGGAATGTAAGAACCACAACAGAAAGCAGAAGGTGGAAAGATGAAGGAAGGAAAATAGATAGCATTGGTAGACAAAATCACTATACACAGAGAAGGGAAAAATCAAGGAAGCAGAAGCACAGCAAAGAAGAAACAATGTAGAAGCACCTAATTAAAAAAAGGCAGGGGTGATGAGAAAAGATTAAAAAAGGCAAGAAACAAACAAACAAAGAAAAACCAAACAAATAAGCATGCAGTCAAACAATGCTAAGGAAGAACAACATTCCTTCTTGGGCCCTTGTGGAGCCTCTCAGCCTGCATTCATCTATCAATCACCCTGCAGCCTTCTCTCTGCAGGTTTTGAGGCAGATTTTAGTGATTAAATTAAGTTAAAAAAATTTTTTTTTTTAAGAAATAAGGGACCCAAAACAAGGCCACTTCTGGACCACCCCTTCTGCCGAGGGGACCCTAAGCAGGCTCATGGAAACTTATCACACACTTCCTAATGCCTGACCCCCACAGGGGAGCTGAGACTCTGACACTCATGGTGGAATTATAAAATTGGCTGGCTCCGCCCCCCTCCCAAGCCAAGCCTCTGTGTTCCATGGCTGTTAGGTAAATGAGGCTTCCTCAGCAGATTCGCTTCTCTCCTCAGCCCGGCACCACTTCTAGCTGGCTGGTTTGCTCCCAAAATGCTGCAAGGGGGTCCGGGCAGTCAAACTGACAGAAAAAACACCTCTCACCCTTTGCCAGGACCCTCCCACTCTCAGTGAGTGCTCCTTTTCACCAGGTTGCCGGGAGGGTGGGGCTTAGCTGTCTGCGTCCACGATTTCTAGCTGGGGAAAAAAACTCACGATTTTATATTGAGCAGTCCACCTTGCTGTCTAGTTCCCTCCAGATCAATGTCCCCAAGGTTCTTGCTCTGCAGGCTCCCAGAAGAGTCCACCTGGGCAGGATCCTGTCCCCAATCAGCCGTCCTCCGTGAGAGAAAAGGTGAGTGCCCACCTAAATTGACGCCATCTTCTGCCTCTGTATCCTTATTTTGCATTTGAATTCTCTTTCCATTAAAAAATATTGTTCCTTCCCCTCAGCTCCAACCAGTACTTTGTCTTTCATTAGATGCCAAATTCTATATGTGTAATTTTCTAATTTGCCAGGCTGCCAAAAGCAGATACCTAAAGTGTGTTGGAATTTATTAGTTTACAGTTTTGAAGCTGTGAAAATGTCCAAATCAAGGCAACATGGAGATGATGCTTTCTTCTGAAGACTGGCTGCCAGCGATCCTGGTCTCCTTTGTCACATGTCAAGGCACATGGCCAGCATCTGCTTTTCTCTCCCTTCTCTCCTGGGTTTTGTTGCTTCAGCTCCTTTTTTCCATGACTTTCACTCTCTTTGTCTGAATTTCATTCTTTTATAAAGGACTGCAGTAAGAGGATTGCCACCCCCTTTGAATGAAATGGGTCATATCTTAAGATCCAACTCACCAAAAGATCCTACTTACAATATGTCCACACTCACATGAATGGATTACCTTTAAGAACATACTTTACTGGGATACATACAGCATCAAACTATTACAAGCAAAGACTAAGTATATACTCAATAAAAACAATAATGAGAATATATAGAAGCAGTAGAATTGGGTGAAAATTTAGAGATCATTTAGTCATCTCTTCTTCATCTTAAAGAAAAGAAAATTAAGGACCAGATTAGGCTAAATAATTTACTCAAATTTATATGGTCAGTTAATGGCAGACTTTGAAACTAGGCATCAGTATACTTTCCATTATATTTTCACTTTTTCCCTGATAGAGTTGGTCTGATAGTTAAGGTCAGCCAATCTCTTGTCTGCAGGATTACTCTGAACTTCTGATCTATGTGCTCAAATTGCTAGAACTCTCCACTTCAATTTTCCATAGGAATTTCAACCTCAAATTGTCAAAATGAAACTTATTATGGCCCACTCAAGCTTACGCTACCTATAATCCCATCTTGGTTAATGGCAGCTCCAATTATCTACTCATCTGTGACAGAAATTTAAAAATCATCCTTGTTTTCTCTTTGTCCCTCACTGCTCACACCAAAGTAGTTACCAAGACTTGCTGGTTTCACATCCTACCCATTTGTACATGTCTCCTATCCCACCTACCACTGCCCTAGTTCAGGCCATTGCCATCTCTCACCTGGAATGCTATAGTAGCCTCCTACTTGGTCTTCCTGACTTTGGTTTTGTCCCTGAAATCAATTCCTTAAATTGTTGTCACAATGAAAAATTTGCACTATGAATCTGATCTTGATGTTCTCCTGTTTAGAAACTTTCACTGGCTCTTTACTTCAGATTTACATCAAAGCCCTTAGTTTGACTTACAAGTCCTTTTGGAATCTGCCTTCTGCCTAACTCTCCAGTCTCATCTTCCAATTCAATATACCACATACTTTATAGTAACACCAGGCATTCAAACATGGTGATTAAGAGCACTGGCTCTGGAGTTTGAAAGATGAAATCCAAATCCTGGCTCTAGTTTGATAAGTGTTTAGATTTACTTTAGGTTACTTTATTTCCCTAAGCCTCAGTATCCTCATCTGTAAAATGGGGCTAACATTAGTAGGAGGTAATCTATATAAATTGTTGATCATATTCCTGACACATACACTGTAAATAATCAATAAATATAAGCTACTGTTATTTTACAATTCTGTGCCTTTATTCATTTTGATTAGTTTCTTAGGAATGTGTTTTGGAGATTATGAGGAAGTTCTTTGGGTGATGAGGCACAAACAGCGAGCCAGTGGAGAATGCATGAAAGGTCACCTGTGTTAGATCAAAGGCCATGGATGGGGAGAGGGGAGAACTGGGTGGTGGAGGCTCTGCTGAGCTTGCCTAACCTAGGCTCCTGGGAGGGTCCATGGAGGAGTAAGGGGAAGAGCTCATGTGGGTTCAGGGCTCTTACCTTTATTGTGATCCAGATGGGAATGGTAGGGCTTTCCTGCAGATCCTGGGGATTGGAAGTTTCAAGATTTAAGGTGAGAAAAGCAGAAACTGCAAGAGCTGTTTGAAGAAGCTGAGGGTGGCTTCTTAACATCCAAGCCATATGGAGATACAGAACTTGCTAGTAAATTATGTGATACCAGAAGGGCAAGGGGCCCTAGAGACAGCTCTTATCATCCAAACCATCTGGAGGCTCATGCCTTGCTAATTGTGGTTATGCCCAGAGCAGGACTAACTGGGGTGGTTGCTCAAAAGGGAAACATGACTAAACCAGGTAGGATGATGAGGCACCAAAATATAATTTCTTTTATGCCATTACAGAATGTAATTCTTTTCCTTCTTTGCTTGGACCATTCATCCTCATCATTGAAGCGTCAGTCCAGGCTTCATTCAACTTGAAAGACTTCCTTAACATGCCTTACCTAGGCAGGGTTTTCTAGCACCCTCTGCTAGTTCATGCTCAACTTGCTGACTTGAAAGTCTTTTCCAGTAGACTGTGATTTCCTTGAGGTCAGCAACTATACATTTTACTGTTTCTGCAGCTTCTAGCTCAGTGTCTGGCACAGATGGCACAAGGTAAATATTTGTTGAAATGATCTAAAGACCCTGAGAGTAGGATATCACTTCCTTATCTCTAGCTCCTGAACCTGCATATAGTAGACAATTCAATAAACATCTATTGCATGGATGACTTAGTGAGTTTAAAGAAGGATATTCTCTTTGCCAGGTTTTTTTTCTTCTGTGACATCTCAAAATATTTCTTTGCCAGAACATCATCTGACCATCCATATTTTCTACTTCATCGGGCAAGTTGTACAAATGGGATCTGATATCTTTGTATAATTCTATTTGTAGGAAGTGGATGGCCCCTCTGCTTGTGATGGGAGGCAACAATAAACTATGTCTGTACCAGGAAACTTTGGGTATGCCCATTAGACAATCCCTTTGGGTGTGTCTATTAGACAATCTCCTCTACAGAACAGTGCCTTTGTGCTTTCCCTGTGACCGGATGAAACAAGCAATCTGCCTCTCACATACGTCAGGGTTCATTGAACTCTTCTGGGGCTCAACCAGATGTAGTTTTTAGGATTATCCTGTGCATAAAAGTTGGTTTATCTGTGAGAACCTTCAGGTCAAACCATTTGCATGAAAATGTAAGTAGAGACAAAATTGAGGTTATCTAAAATCCAAGAATAATTTGGCTATATAGCATGGCATCATCTTCTGATCCTGCAGGAATCTATGTCAGTCTCTCCCTTTTCTCAAATCATTAGGTCTCTCCACACCTGCCTGGTTTTGGTAGCCTGTGCTTCCTGACCATTTGTGTTTTTATTCTTTTTTTCTTTCCCTGGCTTTATCTAACACTGTCTCTTTTCCTCTGCTTCTGATATGGGATCATTGGCAGCTGGTTTTATGTGCCATTTGCAGTGTCACATATGCAGTCTTTCAGCTTACATCCATATTTAGATCCTTTTATAAATGCCAGTGTAGGAGGTAGGACCAAAACTGTAGATTCATTAGAAACTTGGGAAGTCAGGATCTCATGTTAAGATAGTTAATTGGAAGAATTAATTTCTCTCTGCACTGAAATTCTATAGCACTTTTTTGTACCTCTATTTGAGAACTTGATAAGTTCTGCTCAAATTAGAAAAACACAACAGGAGACAGTACTGTGTGTCAGGCACTAGGTAACAAACCTGCATGAAACAAGAAATTTTGCATTAATATTTCAGATATTTTTAAATGAAATAACACTAAATGAACTTTACCCTCTTTCCCAACACCCTTCCTTCAGTTCCTCAAATACAAACTATTCCCTGACTCAAGTCCTTTGCACATGCAGCTTTCCCCCTGCCAGCAATGTTCTTACTTCCTTTTTCTGAATGGTTAATCTTTCACTTTCTTGGACAGTATCATCTCAGAGATTTCTTTGACTATGCTAAGCAAATTCCCTTCATCATTATCTAACACTACCCCTTTTCCTCTTTCCTTTATAAGCCCCATTGCAAAGCACAGTTATTCTATTCATTTGCCTATTTGGAGTCCTTCATCCCTTCTCTTTAAATAGAAGTTAGACTTCATATATTCTACTGAGAGGAGAAACCTATCTCTCTTCTCCATCATTGTATTCCTGGTGCCCAGCCCCGAGAAGAAACTCAATAAATAAAATAATGTGCCAAGCACTGTTTCCAGGACTTCACATGTTAACTAACTTATTCTCACAACAACTCTATCAGGGGAACATTATTAGTATCATCATCTTACAGCTGAGAAAATAGAGACCCCAAAAGATCAAATACCTTGTCTAGGGTCACATGGCTAGTAAGTGGATGAGTTGGAATTCAAACCCAGGAAGTCTGGCTCTGGAATGGATGCTCTTAATGGATATAGGCACAAAACTGTATTTAAGGAGTTAAAAAATAAAAGAAAATGTTCTAATAATGCAAAGTAGTTGGTGCTTTGGAGTAATAATGAAATGTCCCTAAATAACTTTTAAATATGAACAATAATGTTGTCCCCTGAGTGTCCTTTGATGGAGAAGAATGATTTCCAGGTCAGTTAAACTAGACTGTTATAAGCATTAAGGTATTAACATATCTAAAGAAAGAATGTGTCAATCATAAGGGAGATTATTCTGCAATGGAAATAAACAACATATAAAGGAGAATCAAGGAGGTGTTATGGGAGAAGGAAACCTCCTCCAAGCCCCCTTCTCTCTTCAGTCTATTAAAGAGGATGGCACCTTCTCTAAAAATTGATCAACCCTTCATGGGTGTTCATTTTGAAAGCCTCAACTGGATCTTTGTGGAGCTAATGAGTAGCCATTAGGATGTATGTGCCCAAGTAATAAGCTTTAATTTCTCCTTACTTACAGGTTTCAGCCAGCATGATTTTAAATCTGGATAGGAACAGAGATTGGATGAAAAGGTAGAATAAAAGAAACAACCTGCTCTGCACAATAATTAATAGAGTAACTCCAATGTGGGCAGGGTGCTTTTGCAAATAACAGAAGAGTTAGGCAAATGTTTATCTTCCTTATAAAATTAATACATTTCTTTAGGAGGGATTGCATGTGTCCTATCCAGTAGGGAACTCTGGCAACAATCAAATTACAATTTGGGGAATTATTTGCTGTTGTGGAGATCTCTAAAAAAGATTAAAAAAATGTATTGTTCATGCATCTTAGAGCACCAGATCCCTTTCTGGCCTGGCTTGTTTTGTGTATTCTAGATAGAATAAGAGACTTGAAGAAATACAAGGGGAGGAGAGTGAGCAGTGGATCCTGATCAAGAGGTGGGAGGTTTCCTAAAAGTCATGATGAGAAAACCACACCTAAGAACAAGAAAGCATGGTTAGGGGGAAGGTTGGTTTACCATGCAACTTCAAATTGGATAGTTTTGAGAAAGGAAGTACAAAGCCGTACCACTAAGTGAGACCTGGCTCACCACCATTCCAACCCCCACAGGGCCTTGAAATATCACTTTGAGGAGAAATTTCAGTTTTCAAATTCTAGTGTAGACAAGAACAATGAGGATTAATACAACTTGAAGATGTCACAGTCAAGGGAATGACTTGGATTAGATGCACTAAAAACCATCCATAAATATGAAAGGGAGGCTTTGAAAAGGGAGGTATAAATAGCATTTGAGGATCTGGTCTTCCAAGCCCATTGTAGGGAGAAGACCCACTTCCCAATGTACCAGGGGAGGGAGCATCGGGCTACCCTAGCCCGAGTCAGTCTGTATTAAGTTGCAAACTGAGTCCCTTGGTTTTCCATGTAGCTTGTTTATGTGAAGAAAATATACTGCTGAAGGATTTTTGTTTGGTTTGCTTGTCAATTAGAGTTCTCTTTATCAATTAATAAATTAGCATTTTGATAATAATTTGGATTCCTGTATTGGTTGCCTACTAGGAGAGGTTGGACTGGCCAGAATTTGTGACTGTTCTCTCAGGATATTGCAGTTCTCATTTTACATTAATTTATTATGATTGTGTACATCGGTACATATGAATTTGGTTATCATGAATCATCCCTAAGAGATTCTAGTTTCTGACATAGAAAGGGCAAGCAAACATGGGCAATGATTAATTTATGTCCTATCCATAAATTGAGTCAATAAAGCACATTGTCTTGGCAGTCAGAAAAATTGAATTCCCCAGGTGAATTTCTTTCTGCATTACTATGGACCTACTATTCCTGTGAACCTTCTAACCTCTTGTATATTAGATATATTGTGTGTGGATGTTTGTATGTTGTCTTTACCCACAGAGATTTCCTAAACTATAGTACCCTGTTAATGACTATTTTCTAACATCTATATATACAAAACATTGAAGAATATGCTTCTCCCTAATTAGGCTCCTGTAATTTTCTTCATGCTATGGAATGACACTGAATGGGTTCAGTGTGGTTTTTTCCCATAGTTCACTCTCATGGCATCTTTATCCTAAAAGATGTGCTGGGTTCTGAATGTAAGCAGGAATGCTCACTGATATTAAGCAGAGGAAATGAGCCAGTCTTTTTGCTCTGGTCCTACAAACTAGTAGAGTTGTCAGATCATGGATGCAAGCCCTGAAATCCTTCAGAGTATAAAACCTGGACCCTGACCACTGCACTGCCCTAATGTCTGTTTGAAATAGTATCTGAGAATTTAGGTATCAGGTGCCTAGATTTATTTAACTTTGGACAATTTATATTCTTAGAATTTATAATTCCCTAAAAAAATTTCTTGTGTAGATAAAATTTTCTTGAATTTATATTGCTAAATTCATAGAAATAGATATATAAAAATTTTGTGCCAATAATGTTTGAAAACCTGGTGCTACATTAGCTTGTGGCATTTATGGGACAGAATAACATAGTAATTCCACTGAAATTACTTGTATATCTTAGTTATTGTTTATGAATTGATACATTCAAGTTAACTGCAATTCCAATATCTTCTGGATGGCAATGTAAAACATTACAGTTTTTGCCAATTTCAGAGTTCTTGAAAAATTAGACCCTTTAATGTTTTGCAAGATAGCCTTTCTATAAATTTAAAAAGATAAATGGAAGACAACTAGCAAAGTTGCACATGTATATGAAGGAGCATTATTTCATATATATGCATAAATAAATGAAAAGTTTTGGTAGGTATGTAAATGTCAGTAAATTAATGCTATGAAGTTCTGAAGTTGGGAAAAGAGGTATACAAGGGAATGTGTTTGGTCTAATTATGAAAACCTATTTTTTTCAAAGGTACATGTAAAGCTTATGGTACAAGCTCTTATTTGAATGAAGAAAATCTTGAAATGATGTAAAATAAAGTGGTTTCTGGCACATTGTGATAACTGAGATATACATGAAGAGATTATAACAATACTTTAGATAAATTTGGCTCCTCTACAAGGGGGTCTGACTATAAAACTCTCCCATTATATTCTAGTTTATGTTACAAATATTTATGTACCTGCTATCTCTCTCTTATTAGGATTTTTGAGTGAAAATTGGGTCTGCTTCATTTCTATATCTTCCATAGTCTTGCACAGTGTCTTGCGTAAAGTTGGTTTGAAATGTATGACTATATACATGAAATTGTAAAGAAACTCATTGATACATGAGTGTCAACTTTAAGGAGTGGGTGGCACTGGACCCTGGGGATATTTTTACAGTAAGGTTACAATTACTTTTCAAATAGAGTAGTCACTGTTAGTAGTAATTAAACATGAGGGACTAAATTCACCTCAAATATGTTACCATAATTAAAATGTTATCAGATTGGTTTTTCATGTGATGGAAACTGATTCTGATGAGAGATAATGTATCAACATGAATATTTGAGTGAGCACTTACTATGAAATGAAAAAAAATATCTGAAAATGATAGGCTCTATAATCAAATAGATTTGGGTTTTAATCTTAGATTGAAATTTCAACCTGGTGACTTAAAAGCATTATTCAACATTTTGGACATGGTTTCCTTATCTGTAAGATTGGATTTTTTGTTGTCATTGTTGAAGATTAAATTAATTAATTCATCCTTTTATGTATTGAATATTATTGATCAAGTGCTTATTTACTATGTTCTGGCAGCTAGAGCTACAATAGTAAACAGGGACAAATCTCTGTCCCCACAAAGTTTACATTCTAGTGGGGGAACACAGAATAAGTAGAAGTTCTATAATATAATGTTAGGCAGTGATAAATGTTACAAAGAAAATATAAGCCCAGTAAAGTGAAATAAAGCCTAGAGAGTGACAGGAGCTTCTGTTTTAGACAGCGTTTTCAGAAAGGGCATCTCTGGAAGGTATTATTGGAGCACAAACTTCCATTTTGAAGCAGGAGAGCAAGCCAGAATAATATGTGAGGGAATAGGAATCCGAACAAAGGAGGAGCTCTGGCTTTGGAGCAGGAAGAATGGACAGAAAGGAGCCTAGTGGGACTGAAGCATAGAGAAAAAGGAGGAAAGGGATAGGATATGGAATTGGGGCCATATCATGTGCAGCCTCATAATCATGATAAGGGTCATGGATTTTATTTCAAGTGCAATGGAAAGACACTGAAGGGCTTTGATCAGGGAAGTGAGCATGATCTGATGTTTTAAAGTATCACTCTGGCTTCTCTATGCAGAGTAGACTGATTATAGAAGGGCAAGAGTCAAAGCAGGGAGAGCAATGTGGAGATTATTGCATTAATCCATGGACCAGATGATGATGGCTATGGCAACATGGTTGGATTCTGGTTATATTTTGAACCAGAGCTGGCAGTATTTGCTGACAGCTTGGATATGGACTGTAAGAGAAAGCAGGAAATCCACAATGAATTTTGTATAGAGCTTAGTGCTTAGGTACTAGTTTCCTTCTCACTGAATCCTTCAGTAGTGCATGTAACTTGAGATTTTTGTAAGCAAAAAATAGGGTGATAATACTTATCTTAAAAAGATAATCAGCATTTTCCTGAACCTTCTCTCACCTAATCTACAGAAACCACATCTGCAACTTCCACAAAATAATTCTGGATGTATACAGAGGGTGTTTATGAATACTTATGTACTGATCCTATCAATTGTACATCATGGTCCCTTGTGTCATTTAACTGTGAAAAGCTCCTTTCTTTACCTCTGAAGGCCACTTGAAGAACAATGTCCGTTTTTGCTTCAGTTCAGCTTCAACCTCTGGGTACCTAGATTTCTCTTTAATCCAAGGAAGTGCCTTTGTGCCTCGAGCAGATGATGGCACTTCCCTATCCCTTCTTAAGAAATACCCAGGCATGTCTAAGGATAATTACAGAATAGGTTTAAGGTCCTACGTCCTCTTTTTATAAAAATGTCTTCTTTCCACAGCAGTTTATTGGTTAAATACTAGATAGCAGAAAGTTTAATGGGCCCTGGAGATACAAAAGGAAAACTGATATAGTCCCTGCCCTAAAGGAACTTAACAGTGTAGTACAGGAGGCAGATGGACATTTAAGTTCTGTGTTGTAAATTCTATTCTAGATTTATTCGAATTGTTTTAGGTGCTATAGTATGGACTGGATATGAAAATATACTTAGCTCTTTCTCCAGTTCCCCACAGTAGACATTTTATATCATCACCAATCTTTATGATCTACCTCTATACTCATGCTGAGCAAATAACTTCTTAAAAAATAAAATAGAAACCTCAAGAGAGGAAATCCCTGAATTTCCTGCACTCCATGTTCCAACCCCGGACCCCACCTTTTCACCCATCTTTACTCTTCTTCCTTTCCATCTTTACTCTTCTTCTCTTCCACCTTAGTACACTTTGTGTTTTTGCTTAAGGCTAATGCTTTTACTAGTTTCAGGCTCCTTATATCTTCTCAAGTCCTTTCTCCATCACATATTTCCATTTCCCCTTCCAGTTTCCAATGGGCTTTCTGCCATTGGCATTTCACCATAGTTTAAGCTCTAAAAATCAAATCTCCTCCTCATTCAATTTCTTTCTCTATCAGCCACAAGCTTCTAGAAAGCCCAGGGAAATGCCAAATATACCACAATGAGATATACTACAGAACCATAAGAATGACTATAATTATAAAGATGAAAAATACCAAGAAGTGGTAAGTATGTAGAGCAAAAGGAATTCTCAACACTAGTGTATATTCACTTTGGAATACAGTTTAACCTTATCTAATAAAATAAAGATTGGTATACCCTATGGCACTGTAATTACATTCCTGGGAATGAATATACCCATAGACATGCATGAATAAGTTTGCCAAGAGACATGTAAAATGACCACTATTTGTAATAGCCTCCAAACAGGAAAATTTTAAATTGTCATTAATGTTAGGATGGAATAGCAAACTGTGATTTAGTCATGTAATGGAATATCATATGATGATATGTATTGGTGCTGTCTGCAGGTGATCCTTGGGGTTCCTTGGCTCATATCGCTTCCTTGTGTCACATTGCAATGTCATCTCTTTTTTCTTCCAGATTCCATTGACTCCTGGCTTCCAGCTCCTCTTTCTTTCCAGCTTTCTCTATGTGTGAATTTCTTCTGCTTATGAGGATCCAGTAATCTGGATTATGACCTAGCTTTATTCAGCTGGATCATATCAAAACTAAAAATAACATCTTAAAAAGATCTTATTTACAACAGGTTTGCACCCACAGGAACGTGCGTTAGGATTAAAAGCATGTCAAAAGCATTGGGATACATATTTAAATCTTCCATCAAGGGTATGGGCTGTTCCTGAAAGTTGGGAGCTGCAAAGAGTCTTGCTTTAAGACTGGCTCGCTCAGGGAAGAACAGAGAATATAATAAGCTGGGACTGCTCACTCTGAGTTAGACAATAAATAGGCTTATTCATTAACTGGGCATAAATTAAACCCCAGTATTATATAATATGCTTTTTAATAGTAGGAACCAAGTGAAGATCTGTGATATAGTCAGAACACACCTAGGTTGAAGAAATCAACCTTTGTTCCTACAATTAAAAAATTACTAATTTTTAGTTATTTTGCCTACAGTTCTATGAATTTTGAAAAAGATATAGTCATGTAACTACTATAATCAAGATATTTAACAGTATCATCAAACCCCCAAATTCTCCCATGCTTTACCTCTGTATTCCAAAACCCTGGCAAAAGCTGACTTATTCCCTGACCTTTTAGTTTTGATTTTCTAGAACTAACAAGAAGCATTTGGAACTCTCATACATTGCTTGTGGGATTGCAGTATGGTATATTTTTTTGTGGTTTTTCCATTCTAGTAAGAATGTAGTGCTATTTCATTGTAACTTTATTTTACATTTTCCACATGGTAACTATATCAAAGATCTTTCCATTTAGTTACTTGCCATCCATTGATCTCTATGATGAAGTGTCTCTTCAAATCTTTTGATCACTATTTAAATTTTTCTTTATATGTTCTGGATACTACTACTTTCAGAGATATATGACTTTCAGAAATTATCATCTGGTCTGGGCCTTGTATTTTTATTCTTATAAAACTCTGTTTCAAAGAGCAAATGTATTTGACTATTTCTTTTTTCATTTTTATCAGTTTTTGCTCCCTGTGTTTGGAAGCTCAACAGTTTAGTGTATATACATTTAGAATTTTTATGTCTCTTGTTGAGTTGATCTTTTTTTTTCTTTCCAATCATTATATACTGTCCCTCTTTTTCCCTGGCAATTTCATTGTTCTAAAATCCAGTTTGTCTGATATTAATATAACTACTCCACCTTTCTTTTCATTAGTGATTGTATGATATATATTTTTGCATCCTTTTACTACTTATATCATTTTTCTTGTAGATAGCATATAGTTGCATATAGTTGAGTCTTGTTTTTTTTCCCCCTGTATTCAACAGGATAATTTCTACTTTTGTGTTTAGACCATTTACATTTAATGTAATTAATATGGTTGGATTTTGTTGACCATTGCATTATTTCTTTGTTTCTCCCTATGATTTTTGTTCCTCTGTTTCTCTCTTCCCCAGCTTCTTTTGAATTATTTTAATATTTTTAGTATTCCTGTTAAATATGTCTATTGACTTTTTGGTGCTATCTCATGGTATTAAATTTTTAGAAGTTATTCTAAGGATTATAATATACATACCTAACTTTTCATCATATAGAGTTGATATTTTACCACTTCAAAGTAAATATAGGATTACAGCATATAGAACCCTTTAAATTCCCCATTTTATAATTTTCACGTGTTATATCTACATAAATTGAACTGCCCATCAATGTTAAAATTTTTCTTTCAACAGTCATTAATATTTTAAAGAAATTAAAACATAATATTTTCTCCTACATTTCACAAACATATTTACCATTTCTATTGCTTTTCTTTCATTTCTAAAATTTCAGATTTCCCTAATACCATTTCTCATCTACTTGAAAAAATTTCCTTTAGCATTTCATTGGAGTTAATTTTCTGGCAACAAATTCTTAGTTTTATTTCATCTGGGAATTCTTACCTCTTTTTATGTGTGTTCATTACGGAAGGATCTTTTTTTATTGAATATAGAATTCTAGGTCAACATATCTTTTCTTTTTTTTTTTGCATTTAAAGATGTTGTTCCACTGTCTTCTGGTCTCCAATCCACATACATTAAATAATTGTTCCTGTAATGTTTTTTTTTTTTTTTTCTGGCTGCCCTTAATATTTCATGTTCTTCATCTATTTTCATCAGCTTAATTATGATGTGTATTGTCATGGTTTTTATTCTGGCAGTTACTGAGTTTCTAAATTCTATAAAGTTAAGTCTTTCACTAAATTTGGGACATTTACAGTCAATATTTCTGTAAATATTTTTTACTTGGAAATCTCTTCTTTTCCTTTCTAGGTCCCCAATGAGATGAATGTTGATATTGTCCCTCAAATTCACAGATTTCTTTGGCTGTGTTTTCTCTTTTTTAAAATAGATTTTTCACACTGAATTTCAGATTGGATTATTTATATTGATCTGTCTCCAAGTTCACTGACTTTTCTCTGTCATCTCTATTCATCTTTTGAGTTCATTCAGTGTATTTTTTTTAGAAATCGTATTTTCAGTTCTAAATTCTACATTTGTTTTCTTTTTTAAATTGGTTTTGTTTCTACACTGAAAAATTCTGTCTTTCCATTCATTTTTAGAGTTTTTATACTTATGAAGTATGTTATACAGCTGATTTAAAGTGTTATCTAGATCATGTCAGGGTTTGCTTCTGTTGATCAACCTTTGGGATTGGTTCCTTGTATTTCAATTAATTTGGGGTTATATTCTAGACATTTTGAATATTGCCTGTCAGGTTCTGGGTCCTGTTAAAATTTTCCAAGGAATGTCGATTTTTTTGTTTGTTTGTTTCAGCAGGCAGTCTTTCCAGTTAGATTTGAATTGCAAATTCTATGCAGCCTTCGATGTTAATTAAGTTTCCAAAACCTCTACTATGCTGTTTTCAGTCTGCACTGTTCCTGCCCCCTTCAAGGGTTAGTTTGGCATTTGTGTGGTGGTGTATATCATGGTTTATTTCTCAAAGCCTTTGCTAGCTTCTTTCTATTTCATGCATGCACAGATATGGAGTGAGCCTGTAACTTATGCTGGTTTACACTCAGATTTTGGTGATCTTCTCCTTAACTCTCTCCTCTATGGAATTGCTACCTCCTTCAGCACAAAGGTGTCCCTTAGTTCTACTGGCCAGAAAATAATGTTATTTATAAGGGTTTTATCCTGCTCTGTCCCACAGACATATATGACTGGGCAGACTTCAGGGTGAAGTGATGCGAGAAGAAAGGGTAAAAGTAACAGAAATTCTACTTATAATATCAAAGGGGCCTTATTTCCAGTTTCTCTGGCCAGACATATGAGTTTTCTCTTGAGGTTTTAGATATTCATGTCTCCACAGTGGCAGTGAAGCTTGGTCCCGGGACTGCTCTTAGGGCAAGGAAAAAATGAGAATAAAACATGTCTCCCTGTCCACCCCCCTGCCCCATTTTCCAGCATTCAGGGGCTCCTATTCCTTGTTCTCTGGCCAGAGAGTGAGATTTTCTGTTTGCTCTTTACAACTGCTGTACTGTTCCACAATTGAGGTTTCATTCTGCTCAAAGCTAATAGGTAAAGGAGGAAAATAAATCTGGAAACTCACCCCATCGATGGGTCTTTTTTTTTCAAGTTTTGACTTTCCTCTCCATCCTTCTGGTGATTGTTTGTTTTTCTGAGTCCTGAGGTAGTTAATTTTGTAATATGTTCTGATTTTTTTAGTTGTAATCAGTGGGAAAAGGAGGCTGTAGTGGGATTATTTTTATAACCTTGTACATCACTGTTAAGTCTGAATCCTACCGTTTTGATCTGAATTTCTTCATTATCTTCTTAGAGAGGCAGCAGAGTGACATGGTTGAAAGCAAGTTCTAGAACCAGGAGGCTTTGCTTTGAATTATGGCTTATCCACTTCCTGCGTAAAGTGACCTACCCTCTTTTAAATTTCTAAACAAGGGACATAGTAGTCTTTTCTTCATAGGATTGTTCTGAGGAATAAGAGAGATAACATATGAAAAGTGATCAGGGGAAGCGGATGTGGCTCAAGTGATTGGGCTCCCGTCTACCATATAGGAGGTCCAGGGTTTGATACCCAGGGCCTCCTGGTGAAAAGCAAGCTGGTCTGCATGGCAAGCTGGCCCAAGCAGAGACCTGGCCTGCATGGAGTGCTGCTGGCCCATACGGAGAGCTGGTGCAGCAAGATGATGCAACAAAAAGAGACAGAGAAGAGAGACAATAAGAGATGCAGCAGACCAGGGAGCTGAGGTGGCACAAGAGATTGAGCACCTCTCTCCACTACAGAAGTTCCCAAGATCAGTTCCTGGTCCCTCCTAAAGAGAAGATAAGCAGACATTAGAAGAACACACAGAGAGCAGACAGCGAGCCCCCCCCCCCAAAAAACAACAACAACAACAACAACAACAACAAAGGGGGCAGGGGGGAAATGAATAAATAAATAAATAAATCTTTTTTTTTTTTAAAGTGATCAGAAGGGTGTCTGACAGGAGACCCATGGTGTTGCACAACCCTGGAGGAAACTGTGCTGTAAACTGTCACAGTGAATAGTAAGCTTGGGGTTGTGCAATTGAGTGGGGCCCCTAAGTTAGCTATTATTACTATCATTTTTAATTTTTGTCATTTCTTCTAAGTCCTATGTTTTTTCACAATTCCAATAGAAAACTAAGCTGATTTTAGGTTATGTTATCAAACTGTTGTATTTAAAGTAGAAGATAGTTCTGCTGAGAGAGGTGGAATGGATGTGGGCGAAAAGATCATCTTCAACATGTCATCCACTATTAACTTGAATCACCACAACAGAAATGCCTTCTGCAGGGAGATTAACTATTTCTTCAAGCTTAGGCTAGGCTGGTCGCCTCACCAGCAAAGCCGAAGTTAATGGTGATTCTCCTCTTCACCACAAGCTTGCTGCCCTTTGGCTGAAGTAAGACATTTCCTGGAAAGATACTTCTAGGGTGTGTGGTGTGTCATTACTAATTCCTTTCTTTTTCTAATGGGACTAATCAAACATCCACACATGGGAGCTGAGACTCTTAGGAGGATTTAAATGCAGTTTTTCCCAGGAGAATTTTAAACCAGAAACATAATTACACATTGATCTGGTCACAAATCCTTATGTCAGTACTAATTTCCATCTCAGATTCTTTCAAACCCCAAGAGAATAGTATAGAGTTATGAAAAACAAAGTTGATTTCTATTAGGAGTTTTACTTAGAATAGAGAATGAAAGAATTTGAAATGCCTAATTCTAGAGATTTTTTAAAATTTTTGAGCCTCATAAAAGTCTTCTGTGCCTAGGTATATATACAGCATGGTCTTTTGATGATTTTATTTTTTTTTAAAGATTTATTTAATTTATTTATTTCTCCCTAACCCCTCATTGTTTGCACTTGCTGTGTCTGTTCGTTTTCCTTGTTTCTTTCGGAGGCACTGGGAACTGAACCCAGGACCTCTGATGTGAGAGGGAGGCGCCTAATCACTTGAGCCACCTTCGTTCCCTGCTTTGTTGTATCTTTCATTATGTTTTTCTTCATATCTCTTGTTGCGTCAGCTTGCCACACCTGCCCATCGCACCAGCTCGCTGTCTTCTTTAGGAGGCACCAGTAACTGAACCAGGGACCTCCCTTGTGGTAGGTGGGAGCTCAATTGCTTGAGCCACATCCACTTCCCAGATGATTTCATTCTTGAGGCTCTGTAATATAGCATGTGGCTAAGAACACAGGTTTAAGAATCCTGGATTTGAATTCTGGCTCTACTAGTTACTATGTGACTTATTCTTTTTGTATCACAGTTGCCTCATCTGTAAAATGGAATGATAATATTATTTACCTTTCAGAGTAGACATGAGGACAAAATAGTTTTATTTAAAGTACCTATTCCTTGATGTATAAATATGTGCTACTTTATTCCTATTTCACTTATGAAAATGAAGTATAGCGAAATTAAGACATTTTTATTATCTGTGCTGTGTCTCTCCCACCCACCTATTCAAAGATCTTAATTGTTAATATAAATAAACAATTTCACCTACCTTCATGCTGAAAATGTCTTAGTTATTGTATTATGAGAAATGTGGTTTTTAGGAAAACTGGGCATTGATTTTAGCAATTCTTAGCAGTGCAGAAAATGTGGCAAAATGCTACCACCTTAACTACTAATTTACTCGTCCCCTTTTTTCCATGTGTCCTTAAAAATTACTGGGTAAGGAAAAAGCTACAGGGGGAAAAATGTGTTTAAAGGAAAAATGTAATGTTTGTAGATACAGCACCTTTCAAAATGCTGGGTTTAGAACAATTGGACCTGAACGTCAGGGAAGCTTGTTTTGTTAATTGCTTGTAAGGTCACTCAAAACTTTTTTGTGATGTCTTCGCTAGTTTTTAACAAAATCTATGCCTCCAGAATTGTGTTTCTGTGATATTTTGAATTCTGGTTAAAATACCTATTGAACCAGAGGACTCTAGGTAAAACAAATATCAAATTTACCATTTCCTTGCCAAATCCTGTTATTTTTTATCCTATTCTCATCTCTAAAAGGCATGTCCTATTTCTCCTTTCCTCTGTCGGTCTGGCCTTGTCTGGATATGGAGTCAGGTGACTGAAAACCACTTGGGCAGCAGGAACCACTTGACCTTCTGAACCTGAACCACTGCCTTCCTCGCCCCTGGGTGCAAAGCATCGAGCCACACCTGGATAAGGCCCCAGAAGAAAATTGCTGTTTTACTAATTTGCGATATTTGTATATTTATTGGCATTTTTAAAGATAGTTTTGAGATTTTTAAAATTTTTATTTTTAGTACTGATCTTATTCGCATTTACTATTCCTTACCTCAATCTGCTGGTCTGTTGTGTCGAGTAAAGCTACCTGATCTCTTAGTGAGGCTGTATTTGAAAAAGAACATCCATTCCACTTTTCAGTTTGGCAAGCCTTCTTCATTGTGGTCAGGTGCTGTTGACTCAACCAACTGACACACAAGCTGTTGTAATTTCAGCCAATTAAGTGGGAATATTTAGTATCTAATATGAGCCTCTAGAGCTGTGCTTTGTGAACTCATTTAATCCTCACAATGAGTCCATTTGGTGGGTATTATTATTATTATTATTACTATTTCTATTTACAGGTGAGGAGATAGTAAGAGTGATTAATTAGCCCAGGACACACAGCTAATAAGTCCAGTGCTAGAATCTGAACCCTGATGTCTTTGATTCTCAAGTCTGTGTTTTTACCCACAGGGTGAAATTCTCCAGTGCTGTATCAAACTCCTTCCGCCACTCTCCTATTTACTTTGTTAACTCAGATGACATTATATAGCATGAGCCCCCTCACATGGAGTTATTGCTAAAAGAACATTGTGATGGAATGAGCAGATATGTGAATATTACTTCATGTTTTTCCTTCTATGAAATTTTTCTGTTTATATCTATAAATAACCTAGGAACAAACTCTCCAAGCATAAAACATTTCATAAATGCTTGATATGATATGTAAGTAAATCCCCATGCTACCTATGGGGTCATATTATCTTAGTGATATTTGAGAGTCTGAGGCAGTTTAAATCTTCAATGAAAGTTGCTTGATTCAGGCAGGTGAGTCTTACCCAACATGTGATCTTGAAGGCTGTTGACCCAGTTTGGGGTTACTATTATCTAAGCTGCCTGATCTGAATATTAAACATCTGGTAAAACACAAGTTAATTCCGGTGGGTACCACCCAGCATTCCTTTACATCTAAGAATCGTAAGATTGTCGAGGTTCAGATATGAGCTTGGCCATTTGTTCATTCTCTGGCATCCTCTGCAGGAAATATTCTGTGCTGCTAGGACTGAGCTGGGAGCCCCTGGGAAGCAGGCATTGATAACCTGGCAGTGTGTGTATATGTGTGTGTGTGTGCACGCATAACTTTTTATCCTATTGTTTAAAGACTTAGGAAATTATCTGCTGGTTTATATTATAGACGCCTTTTGAAAATCCAGTCAGTTTTGTGGCTTATCAGGGATTCATTGTATCTAGTTTTATATCTGCTGAATAAAATAAAAGGGAAAGGAAAATACTTTTATTTTTTTTACCAAGATGAGGCTTTGAATTTCAAAAGGAATTTTAGAGAACAGATTCTGCATAATATTGATTAATTGTCTTCTGTTGCATTGGTCTATGTCACAAAACACATAAAGAAACACACAGAGAACATCCAGGGAAACTATTTCTAAAGAAGACATACACATATTTATTTGCTCCTTTATTTCATTCTTCAACAATTTACTGAGTATGGATCACAGAGTGCTAGTTACTAGTGATAAAAAAAAAAAATAAGACGACACTAGATTTTGAAGAATATATATTTTCTTAGGAGAGACAGATATGTAAGGAAATAATTGCAAAGGAGTATGATTAGGTGCAATGCCTGTCTGTACAAGATACATATGGCAACATTTTCCCATGTCAGTGTGAATATTTCATAAACATCATTTTTAATGGTGGCATGATACATTATTAAGTAAATATGTCATTATATACTCTATCATTTCTAAATTTGAGGAAATTTCTATTTTTCCTCTAATTTTTGACTCTTATAAATAATGTTCCAGTGAAAATCTTTATATTTTATTCCTGCATTTTCCCTTTGGATATATAATTTAAAGATTTATTACTGGACCATTGGTTACAAAAATTTTAAGACATATGATCCATATGATAAATTGTCATAAGTGTTATGAATTTATGCCCCTCTACAAATATATGAAACTGCCCATTTCACTGAAACCTTGACCAATACGATATTGTATACTTCATATATAATATATTATATTATGGCTTGGAAAAATCCTTGAAAATTTGATAAAGAAAAATGGCACTTCATATTATTTTTTATTTCTTTGATTTTTGGCATTATACAATTTTTCAGCTGCATTTCCTTTTTAATGAATTGTCTGTGTTTTCTCTTTGCTCTAACACTTTTGTTGTTAATATTTTTTTTGTTGCTTTGCATGAATTCTTTGTCGATTAAAGAAATTAACCTTTGACTATATTACATGCTTCAAATGTCTTTATTTTCTGAGCCCGCTCAAACACAACCTTAGAAAGGAAAACATTTCATTCCTCTAGTCTAAAGTGTGCCAAGAATACAAAGAAGAGTAAGGCAGGTAGCAACTCATCATCTTTCTTTGGGGAGGACAAAACACATCACTGAGCACATCAAAACATGATATGTATTGATAAGAAAATTGTGAGTACAATATTCTGAGGGAACTAAAGAAGGTGTATTAGTCAGCCAAAGCGGTGCTAATGTGAAACACCAAAAATGGGTTGGTCTTTATAAAGGGTATTTACTTGGGGTAGAAGTCCACAGATACCAGGCCATAAAGCATTAAGTTTCTTCTCTCACCACAGTCCATTGCCACGTGTTAGAGCAAGACAGCTGCCGGCGTTTGCCAGGGTTCAAGCTTCTGGGGTTCCTC
>JAQZBX010041419.1:0-22358 GCA_029593785.1 Cabassous unicinctus
TATGAGGTGGGGGAGGGAAGCAGGAGATAGATTGATTTAGAATTGTGCGGGATAGAGATGGAGAGGTAAGATACACTCATATGTGACAGCAATGACCAGTCACTGTAAACCTCCCTTCCTTGATGTGAAGCATCTGCCCACTTATCAAGCCAAAAAACAGATTCATCTTTGAATCTTTCTCTCCTGTACTAATCACGTCTAAGTCCATCAAGAATATATACTCAGATCAATTGACTTCTCTTCCTCTCTATCCCCACCAACTTAGTCCAGCTGCCAACATCTTAACTGGTTTCCTTGAATCTATCTACTTTAGGATTAGTCCCCTACGAAAGAACCAGAGTAATATTTAATAATTATCAACAGATCATGTAACTCTCCTGCCTAAAGCCCTTTAATGACTTCCAATTGCACTTAGAATAAATACCACTCTCCCCCTTACCATCACCTGTCTATCGGAAACTACATGATCCAGCTTCATCATCTCTACATCGACATCATCTACTTCATCCTGACCTCTTCCACTTGTTCACTCTGCCTTCTTGTTTATCTTCAGGCATTTTCAGTACACTCTTACCTGAGGATCTTCACACTTGCTCTTTTCTCTGCCTGTAATATTTTTCTCTGTATCTTCTCATGAATGGTTCCTTCCTGTTATTCATTTCTATGCCCAAATATCATTTCCTTAAGGAGAACTTCCTTGATCTCCTATCGAAGGTGGGCTCCACCTTCTTCAGTCATGGTCTATCACAATGTCCTGTTTCATTTCACTGACTCCCTAGCATTATTGTTAATTACTTTGCGTATTTCTTGGCTTATTGTCTAGTTTCCCCACTAGTTTGTAAGACCCTGAAAAATAGGGACCTATTCTGCATTGTTCAACTTTGTGTTCCCATCTCTAACAAGTACTCAGTAAATGTTTGTTGAATCAATGAAAGTATACTTAAGTAATAAACAGAAATAAAGCAAAGTTTTATGGCACATGAGTTTCAGGCTCAATGGATCAACTATCAGGTAAACCTTGATTCAAATCCCAGGTTTGCCCCTTACTGGGGCAGCCATGTGATCTTGGGCAAGTTATGTAACTTCTATAAACCTCAGGGGTAAAATGAGGGGAAAAATCAATATCACTGGAGTATGAGGTTTATTACATGAAATAGTATCATTAAAGCCTGAGCTCAGTGCTTTATAGAATTAACCTCTTGTTTCTTTTTGCATTTAATCTCTGCTTTCCCATCTTTAGGGCGTGAAAGTCTATGTTAAGTTTGAACAGAGAAGGAAAATTGCAACAATATATAAGAGTTTTCCCTCTTTCCTTTCCTCTCACTCTTCTTCCAACTCTTCTCTTCCCTCCCTTCCTTCCTCTCTCTCTCATTCTTTCTTGTTTTCCTCTCTTCCTCTTTCCCACCTTTCCATTTCTTTTATTTATATTTATACAAATGTATTTATATAGGTGTGTATGCATTTATGGTCATGTGCTAATGGTATGCATTATATAAATGGAAATATAATATAATTCCTTTTATTGTTGTTATTAAGATATCTGTGTGAAAAAGGATATGGTTAAGTAATATGCTGACTATGGTGAATCTGCTCTTCAAAAGGGATCAAATAATTATTTGGATATTAACATTCACCATTTTCATAGTACTTTGATTTATAAAATGTTTCCAGCAGCTTTATTTAGTCTGTTTTTATTTGATTTTATATAATCCTCACATTATATACAGGAAAACGAAAGAGTTCAGTGAATTCACAAAAGTGCAACACTCAGAACAGATGCCATCCGTAACCTAGCTGGAAAATGTGTGTAAAACTTATGGATTTATAAAGATTTCTCCAGGCTGGAGGCTGATCTTACTCTTTCCATAATTTGTATGTCCAATTTCTTCGATATCTCAAAGGTAGCTCAAACTTAATAAGTCCTAACAAATTTGCCTTGAAAATATACTTTGAATTTGCTTATTTTTCTCTCTACAGCTGCCACCATTCCATTCCATTATCTCTTTCTACCTGGATCCAGACATAATCTTCTAACTGGCACCTCTGCTTCTTTACATGCCTCCCATCGATCCATTCTTCACACAACAGCAGGAATGGTTTGATTGTCTTGAACCCTCAATGGATCATTTTTTTCTCTAAGTGTAATGAAAAGCCATGGCCCTATGCCTTCAATGGCTTCCCATTGAAATTTTAGTAAAAATTTTTGTAAAAATACCCACTCCTTACCATGCAACAGCTCCTCAAGGCTTGATGCTTACCTTCCCTCCAAACCCACCTGGAGCCATCTTGCCTCTTGCTACTCTCTAGCCACACTAGTCTGATTTCAGTGTCTTGCACACTGAAAACTCTTTCCTACCTTCAAATATACTGTTCCTTGTTTTAGGCTGCTTCCCTTCCCCACCCAACGCCTGGCTTCTTTTGGGCTAACTTCTGATGCTTCAAATCTCAGATTAAATATCACCCCTCAATCTCAACCAGGTTACCCCTGCTATTTTCTCTCATAGCATCCTGATCTTTTTCTTCAAAACACTTCCACAGTTTGTTCTTATATACTTATTAATGTTTCTGCTTTATTTATTTCTTTGGTCTGTCTTTCCCATAGAATTATAAACCACAGGAGGGAAAAGACCATATCTGTCATGCTCCTCTTTGTATTCCTGGTACCTATTGGAGTACCTGGAACTTAGTAGACATTCAACAAATATTTACTGAGTTGGTGGATGAAAAATTAGATGACTCAAGGAAGACTCCATTCTTTTGTAGGTCTCCTTTGATAAGAACCTGGGGCCTTTTTGATAAGAATACATTAGTTTTAGATACTATTTTTGCCAGGATACTTGTACTATCTACAGATTGTCATCGTAGGAATAGGGACAATTAGAAAAGCAAAAAGGATATTGCTCATTAAAAAAATGGGAACTGATTAATCTTCCCATATCTCCAGAGTGCATTTTTCATTTTTCAACTGTCTTGTCTATGTCTTATGTCTACGTCCTCTCTCCATTCCTCCTTTTATGCCTTGCTCATTGCCTCTGGGGATTTTACCCTGGTTCCTTTGTAAGCTGGCTTATGTTGGGTTTGGTTAATGGAAGGTACTGGCAGGAGAATAGAAGGCTGGAAGAGAGAGAGGTCAGGGTATTTCTTGCCTGCTCCATCCATGCTCTGAGGCACATTTTTCTGGCAGTGTTTGCCACTTTCCAGGACTCCAGCTCCTGTCAGACTGTCCATCTTCCATGGTTTCATCTCTCACTGAGCTCTGGTAATAGTATTTCTTCTCCTTGCTCTCAGGAACTATGGGTAGTAACAGCTTCTTGCTATTGCTAGTTTCTAGGTGCCTTATCATTCTTCTTTGGTTCCCTAAACATTATCCAAACCTTCATGAATAATTCATTCATTAAATTCTCTTGAGTCATCTGTGATGGACTCTATTTTCTGCTGGATCCTTGACTGAAAAACTGTATTAACTATTAGGACAGAGGAATTAGGATTAGACAATGTTTACTTGTTGTTGGTTTATGGCCAACTTGTAGTTCTTATTTTATCTGGATTGACTGAACTTCACTTCACCTCCATTTCATCTTCAGGCTAAGATAAGAGGAGATGCTCTTTGCCTGCCACTCAGGCCAAATCTAATTAATTGAATAACCTTAACCTCCATGCCCTAAAGGGTTCTCAGAATCAGCTTCACCAGTTGCCTTCAAGTACGATGACAGAAAGTATTAGTGATCACCCAATATCCATGCCTTCAGTTAGATTGGAGCCTTGGGAGATTAGTGTAATTGATGTGTGCCAATTTCAGAGATGGCCTTTTCAACATCTCCCACTGTCCTCCCACTCACTCTTCCTTGACCATATTAACCTTCGAGGCCAAGTGTTCAGATGGGCCCCCTGCAAGATGGAGGAGGCTGTTCAACATGCTTCAGAATTTGTATTAATCCATGGACATTTTGGGTTATATTTGTTACTTCAGCCTTGCATAGCTCATCCTGACTAATGTATGTAGTCAGTACATTGTCGTCCCTGATATTTTAAACTTTTCTGGTCTAAATTAGCAAAGCACTTAGCCTATCATCCCCTCTTCAGGGTCATAGTAGATATTGTTGGTCAACAATGGCACATTCTCCGGGTGATCCTGGAACATCTTCTGAAGCTTTCTCCACATAGGGCTCTGAGAAGCCAGTGCTGTTCAATAGGTGAAACTTATAGTTCCTGTTCTAAGTGGTGAGCTGTACTTTGTTTTCTATACAACCACTTACCAAATTTTAATTTTGCATTCTTTTATGCCATTTATTATCATTATGAAAAATAAATAGTATTTTCAGTCAATTTTCCCTTCAAGTGTTGTTGGTAAATTTTTGTGTTAACTTTTTCAGATTTCCAAATTTATTGTTCCCAAATAGATCCCTCACCATAGTATCAAAGAGCATACTACTAAAAAATGGCCTTTAGAAAGGCTGATAATATCCTACTTAAACTATGTATTTTAGAAAGTATATTTGTGTTTTAGGTCACATTCCAGTCCCTGATATAAATCTGCATATAGAAACAATTTTGCTTCTTAATTTCTAGAATTCCATGGTCATAATATAAAAACAACTAAAAATTAGAAGCAGTGACTTTTTGGTTCATAAAAATCTCTTGGCATAATCTGAGGTGCCAAACTGAACAGAGAAGGAAGTGAGTAAAAACCCAGAAAGGACTTCAGAATACAAATACTCCTTAAGTCTAATTTTGCCATTGTACTTGATATGGTCTAGTTGGGAAGTTTAGTTCTTTAATTATTTCCAGAATTACTTTATACCAATCTGCCACCAGAATACATTTTCACAAAATGAATCCACTTCCCACCATATCAGGAATCTCAAAGGATTCTCTTATTATTTGGTATTCTTCAGTTCTTTTTTTAGTATTAAAACAAAGGAGACGTTGGATGATGTTAAGATAATCATGATCAGTAGAATCTTCAGAGCAGAGTCTGACATTATTTAGTGTAGTTTTAGAGGGGCATAGAGAAGGTGTGGCTATGGAATGCCCTCACCAACAACAGGTTTGTTTTTGTTTCACTTCTTTGATGTTCACGAGTGAAGAAACAGATGAACTGCAAAGAATACATTTGAAGTTCACTGGCCTAATAGGTTATTCAACTTGCTTATGTTATAGACAGAAGCCCAAATTATTTTAGATGGCCAAGGTTTCCCTATATACAGAGTCCATCTATTCAATTCCCACAAAATGATAGTACATTCTGGTTATTCTAGGTTCCAGATTCTTTGAAGGAATTTCTTGTAAACATGGAACCATTCTTGAATGATCCCTTAAACTACTTTCCACATGTGTTCAAGAGTGAAGACTAGGTTATCTTAGGTAATTGTCAGATTTCTTAAAGTCAAATCAAAGCAACTACAGTTGATTATCTTGCCACTCAAGGGTTTCTATTCAAGCATTATCTTTGCTCTACTTTCTTCTGATCACAAACCCAATTTGGGATCCTGCCCCATATGTAGATTCTGATCATTCTTGTCATCTGATATCACTGATTACTTTGCTTTCTACAGTGATTTTCTCCCAAATTTCTTCCTATTTAATGACTACACATACACAATTTTATTCTCCTCAGTCCTATAGCCAAGTCTGTGCTTCTCACTGCCTCCTTATTGAGCTTTTCAAATCATCAAACAGAACAGACCAGGACACCCATATATTCTGTTTGAAAAAAATAAACCACAGTGCCTCATCAAATCCAGAAAGTTAGTAAGAGTTCAAGCATAGAACCCCATAATTCTAAATTCCTAACAGCAAAATCATGGGCTTCACTGACCCTGATTGTGAGGTCTCAAATTCACAATGACTAATTATTCCACCCTGGAATAAGTCAGTGCCAAGAAATGTAAAGCTCTGATTTTTAACCTTCCTAAATGGCATCTCTAGCATTGATCTATGATGGACCTGGCTATTAGAAAGTAATTTCTCCATGTTCAGGATTTTAAAAAATCATTCCTTATTTAGCAACTTTGCAGTTATTTGTGGTAGGGATGGCTGATCTAGAAGCAATTACTTCAGTTAACACTTGAGAATGACTCAACTATAATGTCCAGATAATAATAAGGTATTTCTCCCAGCCTTAATCTGGCTTCCTAAAAACACTTGAGTGGGATGACACCATGTGTCAAAGCTTGTACATTGATCCCTCAGTGGTTTAGAACAAATACTACAAACTTCTGATCGTTGGAGCCATGTGAAGGTTAAGAGGACACACACTGAATCAACCAGCCTGAGTTTTAATCCTGGTGTCACAATTTTACTTCCTAACTCTGTGACCTTTATTAAGTTTCTGAATATTTCTGTGCCTACATTTCTTCCCTTAAAATATGGGTGTAAGAGTTCTAATCTTTAAGATTGTTTTGAGGATTAAATGATTCACTGATACATAGTAGGCATTAAATAAATGTTGGTTTTGATTATTGATAGAGTAGTAGATTTGAAAAGCTTTCTTGAAACAGACAAATAGATCCTCAGATTCCAGATCTCCAAGCAGTATATCCAGCTCTGGCAGACGACCAGTACTTTACTTCTACAAAAACAAAATAGCTCTCTTCTGAGACATTGGAGGAACGGGAGTAGTCATTACTAGCTGGTTGTTTCCTCTCATTTAAGAAAAGAAGCAGAAAAACTAGAAACCAGTGACTCAAAATCATTAACAATGTCACATAATGAGTTAGTGTTTAGGAAATGATGAGTTTGTCCCCTAAAGAAAGCATTTTGCAGCTTTCCCTGATGCTGTTACAATGGGGAGGGAATGGCCTTTTGACTATTTCATCTACCCATTGTTCCCACCTTTTGTGTGTGTGTTTTGTCTATGAACTGTTCCCCCACACTCTCAAAATTTTTCCATGTCATACAGTCTAGAAATGAATTGCTTTTTCATGCTGACTGAAAATGAAAAAAAATGGATCAGTGACTTTCATGTGTGAGGATCTTTTTGGAGCTATCCCATATTCGCTCATTTTCAGCTACAGCATTACAAATGGTGCTTCTTGTTTGCCTTCTGGTTCACTGTGACACTTGCAGTCATTGTTTCTCTTCTATTGTATAGTTGGTTATGCCCCATTTCCTGATTGGGAGGTTTGTATTTCCTTCCTCAGTCTTCTATCTTGGGGTGGTGTGGAGTAGAAGAGAGAGGATGGATCTTGGAAATCTGGGTGCAACTGCTGTTTGATTTGAGCAAATGATCTAACTCCTTGAAGTGTCAGTTTCCTCATATATGAAGTGGCGATACTTCTGATACTTAAAGTTGTGTTTTGGGAAATTTGATATCATGTGTCTGATTGTAATATAAATATTGTTTGCTCAGTAAATGCTTGTTTCCTCCTCCATTTTTCTTCATTTTGAAAAACAGTCCCATGATCTCTGACTAATTCTAGAACCTGGATGATCCCAGAGAATTCCTTTCATGGTAATCTGTCCTTCCTGCCATTTCTGGTAGATGTACTAGAGATAACAGATGAAGGAGAATGAAAGAAACAGCAACAGCTGATGAACTCCATTCCTTCCTACCCTCTACCTAATTCTGCCTTCCAGTGACATTATATGGGATGTGATCCATCCCTGGAATCCCACTTTTTCTGCCAATCCACTCTTACAGTTCTGCCATGTATAGCATGTGCATGTTCATGTTCACACAGAAGCGCACACAGCTATGTCAGGTGTAAAGGCTTAATTTAAAAAGAAGCTACAGTCACAATGCAGCTGAGAGACCAAGGTTTACACACAGAAGATGAATGAAGAACTTGAACAAAGCATCAGACAAATAAGGACAAATTACTTAATTCAAATCAGACTGTACATAGTGCTTTAAGGTATTTAGAGCAGGGGAGATTAGCATTGATTCAGTGACATTTATTGAGCAGTTTTTATGTAGCTGGTGATGTGCTTGGAGCTGGATATTAAAATAAAAATGAATAAGACATGGTTCATGCTCTTATGAAACTCTCCATCTGATAAGAGAGGCAGCCATATTACCAAATCAACATAGAACACTGTGAGTTCTTATGTAGTACACACACACACAAAGTGGTCTTTAAGTTGTTAAAAGGGTAGTGGATTTGGTTAGGCCAGGATTGCAAGCTTAAACTATTTAAGCAGCCAGGAGCATAATGCAAATGAAAAAAATTATAAAACTTAGAGCAGCAACAATGACAGCTACATATGAAACATTCACTTCACTTAGCACTTTACAGGTATTAACTCATTTAATTCTTCAACTTTAGGAGGTCAGCACTATCATTGTCTCTATTTTACTGATGAGGAAATTCAGGCACAAAAAGATTCAGCAACTACTCTAAGGTTACGTAGCTCAGAAGTAGCATGGTCAGGATTCAAGCTAGGCAGTCTGGGTCTGATACCCACGGTATTCACCATAATGATCTCCTTTCTATAAGAAGACAACAGTGCAAATGATATGATCTGTAGCAGCTGATACTCAGTCTCAATGTTCTGGAGACAATAGGGAATGGTTTTGACACCAGCTAATTGTTGTTTTAAGAAATAATGGCTAGATATCCTTTATTTCTCCTAGAGGAGCTAGAAATCAAGATTTTTTTCCCTGTTAAATATCCAAATTTTTAAATGTTGGAAAATAATTGAAAATTAAATGCTCTTCAGACCAAACAAAATATGATCATAAGCTGCATATATTGCACAATCTCTGCATTAGCCAGACAAACAAGTCAGGGGAGAGACATAAATGCAAAGGAAAAGGGTACCAAAGGCTTGAAAAGGACCACAAGTAGCATCAGGTACATCCCTCACATAGCAAGGAGGGATGTAGCTGGCAAGCCTTTTGGTACACCCTAGAAAGAAGTTTACATTTTGCCCCGTTTGTGAAGGGGAAGCCAGTAAGGAACTTTGTCCTCGTGGCATTGTTCAAGGTGGATCAATCAAGAAAGAGATGACTGCACACTGCTCTAACCTTGTTTCTCCCTTGGTTTCACCAGGCACTGATTGTTAGTCACCCCAAACACACCAGCAAGGTCCACACTTCTCTGTCTTTGTTCACTTCCTCTGTCTGAAATGTTCTCCATCCAGCTGGAGAACAAGTATTCATCTATGAAAGTTTAATTCAAAGGAGGCTGACTCTTTCTGAAAGTTTCCTGATTCTCCCAACCTCCCCCCCTCCCCCTGCCTGCCTCTCTAACCAAACGTGGAGAATTGACCATTCCCTCCTACGGGCTTCTACTGCATGCTTGTCGTGGCACCTATAACACTTTGCTGCACTGATTTCTTCATAGATCTATGTCTTTTACTAGACTGTAAAGACCTCAAAGGCAAGGAATATCTTTTTATTGTCTGTATTTCTAGAGCCCAGGACAGTAGTGGATACACAATAGACACTAAAATGTTTGATGAATGAAAAAGAATGAATGGATAGATGGATAAGTACTTTCTGAGATTATGTACACAGTGAAGGTTCCAAAATTATCATCTCTTGACATTGTGTCTGCTGATTTGGAGGTATGTTTTGGCTATTTTAAATTACTTTTTGGGTTCAAGGAGCTCATTCTTGTCCCTCTTTCAAAATATCAACAAATCCAGCAAAACAGTCTTTTCCAAGTTGTCTGTGTCAGATAGCTCTTGCTGTAAAACAAAGCTCCCTGCCATTCAATGGCTAAAACAACAACAATTTATTATTGCTGGGTCCATGGGTCAGCTGTGCAGTTCCATTGATTTGGGCTGTGCTCAGCTGATCTCATTTAGGCTCACTCATGTCTCTGAAGTTGGCTGATGGTTTCACTAATCTAGTACATCCTCACTCACATGTCTGGCTGTTGGCTGGATGACAAGAAAGACTGAACCAAGTATCTTTCATTGTCCAGCAGGCTGTTGATAGTCAATGGCAGTGTTTCATGAGAGAGAGCAGAAATAGGCAAAGCCTCTTGAGTCTTAGGGTTAGAGCCAGCACACCACCACTTCTGCCACATTCTATTTTACTAAGCAAGTCAAAGGTCAGCCCAGATGCATGGAGTGATTCAATAGATTCCAACTCCATGGAAGGAGATGTAAGTCACATAGCAAAGGGAGTGGACCCAGGGAGGTGTGAACAAGTGGGGCCATTCCTGTCATCCATCCATCCCAGGGCCAGATCCTCCTGTCCCTCTTAGGTTTGTGTTCTCCACCATGTTCATACTTCTATTACTAAAAATATGAATGGTAGATTAGGACTGCCTCTGAGCTTAATTCTTAAAAAGGTGGGCCATTCATTCATTGATCAACTCATTAAACCCACAGTAATTGAAAGCCAACTCTGCCCCAGACATTGCACAAGATATTAGGAATAGAGACCTGAATAGGGCAAAGTCCCTGACTTAGAGAAGGCAGAGTCTAGCAGAGGAGATAACGTACGATAGAAACACTATATTCCCAGAATGTATCAAGAAAGGAGAGCTACAAAATACAAAGGAGGGAGCAGCTACCTACATGGGGTGAGTGGGGCCATGGCAGAGCCAGATAAGAAAAGGCTTCTAGGAGGAATAGATGACTGAGCCAGGATTGGAACTCTTATCCAACTAGGCAAATATTTAATAGCTGTGTCTAGATCCTTCTGGCCAGAATTATTAAGGATCTGTTCCCATGTAATATATCCTTAAATGATTGCACTTTCACAGCTATAATGTTAACTTGTTATTGGATTTGTGATTTGGATTATGGAAATGATAACCCTGCATGCTTTGCTCTGCTAGTTGATTGTCAGTATCTCTGGGGATAGAGCAGTGCTTAAGAGTGTGGGCCCTGGGAAACTTTGTGCCTCAGTTTTCTTATCTGTAAAATGGGGATGGTGATGCAAAGATTAAGTGCATTAATACCTGTTAAAGTTTAGAGCCTGGAACATAGTAAATACTCTTAATTGTTAGTTATTTTTAAACCCATTCTATAGGGTTTTTGTAGAGATTTAATGAAATTAATATGTGAAAGGCACTTTGGACAATGCCTAGCACATTGTAAGCATGTTGTAAATGTAAGCCATTATTATTCTCTTTATACTATGCTCGACTATTCCAAGAATCCAAGCCATCTATTCTTAAGTCTCTGGAAGTTCAAAAACATTTTACTTCCTCTTTTGTAGCCTTCTCCTTTGTCAGGCAGGGACAATCATTTCTTTCTTTCTTTCTTTCTTTCCCTTTGATAGCATAGTAGATGGAGGGAGGGTAAAGATTTTCTGAGAAAAATTCCAAGGTAGCATTTGAGTGGAGGGGGCTTTATGTGATCCTGACAGTTGTGGTGTACTGGGAAGACGGGTTCAAGGGGTACCCAGCCCTCTTCTGAAAGACCCGTGAACATCCTCTGCCTTGGAGATGAGTCCATCACTTGACTTAGCCTCCGCTGCGTCTTCTTGTGCCACTAGCCTTTTGATTATGCAAAGAAGTAGCTGATCCCCAGATTGTAGTGTTTACTCTTTCCAACAGGTATTAGCAATCTGCTGGAAAGATGCTAACGAAAGTAATCAATAGAGCAAAGAAAGATGAACCACTGAAAAGAATATAATTAGATCATAGACGTCACCTCAAATATATTGTGGTTGCATAATTATAGAATTTTCTTGCTAAATTTAAAGTAAGTTAAATAGTAGGCAGAGTATTTTCAAAAAATATCTGGCACATATGAAAACTAAATAATTCTTAAATGAATAAGTGAATGATAAGGTTGCAAAAAATACTTACTAAATTGATTACATGCTACCAGAAAAACCCATTTAAAAGCTATGCTTTGATTATTCTACTAAAAATGAAAAGAAGAGCTTTTTCAGGACTGTGACATATCTGTCAGAGTTGTTTCCCCAAATACTTAATGAATTTCATAATGCTGTGTGATCTGATGGAATTTGTAATTTGAAAACCATGCATATGGAGAAAAAGGCAGCAGGCTGAAATCATATTCCTGAATTAAGGGAGCAATCTAAGTGTTAAGTAGTCAAGATGTAATAGAATTGAAATGCCAGTCTATGGCAATGCTTTGTAGAGCCATTTGTCATTGTGTTTGATTATGCAATAGGCTTTATTTTGATTCCAAGGTTTCACAGTGGAAAGAGTACTGGGGTTGGACTCAAATCTGGATTCATGCCAGCACATACCAGGGGTACTATTCATGTAGAATACAATATGTGTGGTCCCCAAATAGTCATGCAAAGTGGTGGTGCTGCCTGAGTCCAAATCCTTACCCTGCTGCCTACTGGCTATGAGACATGAAGCAAATTAGTTAACCTCTCTGAGTTTCCATTTCCTCTGCTATTAGCAAGAACAATAAATTGCATGCTACTGTAATATGTACAGTGTCTAGGATAATGTCTTGCTCATATTTGGTGATTCTCCACACTGCCATTTGTTAATTAGTTATAGAAAGGCATTGACTTTGGATATTTTTGCATCTGGATATTTTGCCTCATCTAAGAGGCAGCTTTGCAAAATGTAAGGCTTAAACATTCTGGGCTCAGATCACCTAAGCTCACTTTCCTCCTCTGTCACTTAGCTAGTAAACACTATATGACCTTGAGTGAGTTCAATAGCCACTACCTACTTCACTTTCCCTCTTTTGTAAAATGTAGGTAATAATTTGTGCCTACCTCACAGAATCACTATGAGTATTAAATGAATTAACGTTTGTAAAGTACATGGAACAGTCCCTGATATATATTCAGCACCACATAGTTATCTGTTAAAATTAAATCTGATGGGAACTCAGAGAGCTGTAGACTACTGACTTGAAGAAGCGTGAATTATTGTGTAGGGACTGCTTTTTCCTCAAAAACAAGCTGCTTGAATTAATAGTATTGCATGGCATCTTAGCCCATCAGCAGAAGGACATGGAATTTGAATTATTTTGCCAGTTTTTTGATGGATATTCTCATTCTATCCAAGCTCAAGCACTAATGAAAATGGTGGGCAGAATTATGGTTTCAGCCTGTGAATGTAAGACAAAAATTAAAATAAATAACCAAGGACATTAATATTTTTTCTTTTGTATTGAGGCATAAAGGCTTGAGTTAATCATACTCCTCATTATCATCATGGGTCTTTGCATGGTCCCTCTCTCAAATGTATCTTTGTACATATGAATTCATGCTTACATAGGTAAATGTATATATGTCTATGAATCTATGTATGTTCATATTTATTACCTTTCACTTCTAATAACTCTTGCTATTCTCTTTTCTGTTCTAATATATTGAGCGTAAATATTTTTGTTTGCATGTGTACTGTTGTTCTGTGTGTGTATATAGTTAGTTTACATAAAGGTTATTGTGCACTATATAGTTCATTTTGTTTCTTAATTTTATTTCACTCATCACCATGCTTTTAAGAGCCATCCATGTTGCTATATGCACATTTTACTTCAAATTGCTCAAGTATTCCATGAGGCAACCTATATTAGCCAGCCAAAGGGGTGCTGATGCAAAATACCAGAAATCGGTTGGTCTTTACAAAGGGTATTTATTTGGGGTAGAAGTCCACAGTTACCAGGCCATAATGCAAAAGTTTCTTCTCTCACCAAAGTCCATTGTCATGTGTTGGAGCAAGACAGCTGCTGATGTTTGCCAGGGTTCAGGCTTCTTGGGTTCCTCTCTTCCTGGGGCTGCATTTCTCTCTGGGCTTAGCTTCTCTGTTTCCTCCACAAGGTCAGCTGTAGACTATGAGGCTCTCTAGGCTTTGCGTCTCTCCACAAGGCCAGCCGTGAACTCTCAGGTGAATGGCTTGTCTCTATCCTGGGGCCTTCTCTCCTTCCTCACCAGAACTCCAACATCAAAATTGTTCCCTCTGTCCTTTGTCATGCCTTTTATATTTGATTCCCCCATCCACCAAGGGGTGGGGCTCAATGCCCTACTGACGTGGTCCAGTCAATGCCCAATCATAACTTAATCATGCCCAGATTAACAGACCAGATGCATTAATAGATGCATAATTGAATGTACAAAAATTCCTCATGTTCTTATTAACTCATTCAACAAATATTTATTATGCTTCTACTGTGTTTGCCAGTAGCTATGATGAAAAATATTGACAAAGTTACTGCCTTCATGGAGCTTACATTTATATTAGGTGAGAGCTATAAAATAAAGGGGGGCAAAAATTGAAAAGACATAATGATTTTATAATATGATAAGAGCTAGAAAGGAAAGAAATAGGCTACAGAGATCAAGAATAATAGCAAAGACTGGTCTGAGATGATGCCCCTGGAGAGGTAACATTTATGTCAAGACTTGAAAAATCAGAAGGAGCCAGCTTGTGAGGGCCAGGGAAGACCCAACTCACAGAAAGAGCCTCAATTTTAGATGTCCTGAGACTTCAGTTAATCACTTCAAGAAGTTCTGAAATTTATAAAATGTTTATAGATAGCCTAAATTTTGTTTTAAATGAAAACAAATGGTGGGAAGCAAATGTAGCTCAAGTGGTTGAGTGCCTGCTTCCCATGTACGAGGTCCCGGGTTTGATCCTCGGTACCTCCTAAAAACAAACGAACGAGAAAAAAAAAGTGGTAGCACATTTGGTGAGTGTAGCACAACATTATGAACACATTAACAGCACTGAAATATATATCTGCAATGTTAGATTGTATATATGGTTACAGAATAAAAATTTTTTTTTAAATCCATGGAACTGTACTACACAGACAGTGAATCCTAATTTAAACCATGGATTTCAATAGTACAATTGTAAATATGTACAACATAAAAAAAAAAAAAAAATACAGTGGAGCTATCCCCCAAATACCAAGGCTGAATGGAAAAGTTTCCATGTTAATTTTTCTCTCAAGGAATCTTGTCTGTGTGTTGGAAACTCATTTTTTAAAAATAATGTAGCCTAGTAAAGAAAGAAAGAATAAAAGAAAGAAAGAAAGAATGAAAGAATAAAAGAAACATGGAGAGGAACAAAGTAAAGATGACCAGTTATGAATGGATAATTCATTCTCAGCAGCTTAAGGCCAGTTCCCTGGTTTGTAGATTACTCTGTTCTGTTGATTCTCTTGCTTTTTCCCTTACCAACTTCCTTTTGGTTATTACACTGCTCATTAGCATTTCTATTACGCAGTTGTGAGGAGGGAAAAAAATCAATCAAGGAACGGAACTTCAATTTAAGGCTTGGTGGGTGAGGAGGTTGAATCTATTGGCTAAAGGCAGAATATTTTTTGATTCTCTGTGGCTTTCCTTTATCCATGTTATTTCTGGCCCAAAGACCATAGAGCAGCACAAGCTGATAATATTGCATAACATAGAAATGCATACATCTAAAGATTTTTGGAATATTTAAATTAAAACCCCAAGGTGACACGGTTATTTAAGTGATTACATTTTGAAGAGTGTTGAGGTGATGCTGGTAATGAAAACAAAGATTTTGCTTAAAAGATAAAATGTTGCCTGTGGCCAGTGGGTACACTGTATAGAGTAAGGGCGTCTTCATATCCTAGAATTAGGTGACGGAGCATCACAGACCCTACAATTTAAAAAAGTGGCCAAGTTATGTTCTTGGCTCTTTGTTACACCTAACAATGCTCTTTAACTTACGCAAGCTGATTTGTGCTTAATTAGGGTCTAGGGCTTCAGAAACAGTATGTTTAAAATATTGACCATAAATGTTACCAAAGTCCAAACACAACGTAAATCAAAACCGTCGTTTACTTCTTGCTCTTAGGTCTTTTAAAAGTCTCCATCTTCTTTCTCTTCAGGTCCGAGGCTATGTTCCCAGGTAGCTGTGGAGCTGTATACCCACAAGATGCTTTGAGAAAAAGAGGAATCTAAGACCAGGTTCCATGGGTAGGTCAGAAAAGGACAAGGGTAGAACCTGTGTCCTTGGTGGAGATGGGTTTGTGCTGAATTTGCAAAATGTATGAGTTAAATGTCATCTGTTTTCAGTATTTCCTGAACAATTGATTTATTCCACATTATTAATGAACTTTGCAGCAGTTCCACTTGTCAGAGCCTACTCTGTGGGGGTCAATAATGAGAGGAAACCTGATGTTAGTGAATCCAGCTTAAGTGATTCTGTCATGCTAACGATTCAATATATCAGGACAAATGTCAGCTCCTTCCAATAAGTTAATTCCTCTGATCCTATTTGCATAAACTACAGTCAATGAAATACAAGCTCCCCCCTCTAAGATAGTTAATGGAGATTTGAATAGGATTTTTAATTTACTTTTTTTTTTTTTTTTTTTTTGGTCTTCTCCAACATAAATTCTTGGAGTAAAAAGGGGACATGGAAAGCAAGGATCACAGATTGGGAAGAGAATGCAGGATATTACAAAAGCCAAAATATAAAGGGATTTAGAATCCATGGGTATTACATTTAATTATTCATTAAGAATTGTGTGCGTTTACATTTACAACCTTCAAGAGGAACAATTACTTTCTGAAGAAACTTTGTAACAAAGCATTGATGAATTCTTACATTTTTAGTTGAGTTTTCAGTTTCTCTAGTTTCCTGAAGGAAATCACAAATTCATTAGCTTTTCTCAAAGAACATTAAATCTGGGTTTCTTATCTTTCCTACTACCTCCCAGTATCTCTCTGGGACCCTTGACATGTGATAACATGTTAGAATCACTTTTTTTACTCCAAACTTCAAAGTGAATAGATAGATATCAATTTAAAATTAAGAAATCAGAATTTCTTTTTCTGGGATGAAATACAAAGCTACTGGATTTTTTCAATAAAGTCATTTACTTTTTTATTTTTATTTTTTTTTAAGCAAGCTTTAAGATTTCTATTCATTCAGAGTTCTAAGTTTTTATCAATTGGATGGTCACCTGGGATTCATTTGCTTTCTGTGTCCAATTATTTACATCATTGGCAACTGTAATTTTCATTGACACTGCAAACAACTCTTTTGTCTACTTGGCTCAAAATTTCATTCTCCATCTGCAACCTTTAATATAGACTACTTTGCTCATGTAATCTTGGTAGAGATAAAAAACAAGATAGACCTAGAATTTCTTTGTTGACATTTGCTTAAGTAGTTTAATGCTTCCCCCGCAGTCCCTGAGGTAGATTTTTGTCTCACTTAAGTTAGATAACAATGATGTGGCTAATGGCATGGACACCATCAATCAACAAAGAGCAATATCAGCAATATGGATGCATTTTCCATTTTTACTGACGTGCTTACCTGCATTCATCCTGATGACCTGTCCACTTAGCTATTTTGTAGGTGGCAAGATTAGTTTAATAAACTTATCCAAACCATTCCCCTTAGCCAAGTTGCTGTATTTCATCTTCTTCTCTCCCCCATTTAATTTTAAATATGCAGAGCTTAGTACTTTGAAATTCAGTACAATCAATTGTCCAGACCATATTTTGCTCATCTTTTCTAATACATCAAATTAAGATTAATATATTCTATGTGTTCACCACCTATTGTGAGTAGTTAAGAATATTTTATTAAGACATCTGTAGCAGTTGAAGCAGAGGGTTGTGGTCAAGGATTACAATTTCAGTTAATAAGGATGCCATTCCTAGCAGCTTAATTTTCTACATGTAGCCTCTGATATGTGAATAAAGGAAGCATTTGATGCAGAGCACTAGTGCATTTTAACAAATACTTAAGTAATCTGAGTGCTGCCATTGGCTTGCTCTCTCCTGGCAAGTTTTCAGAGTACTCTTTACAAGGTTTTTCAGGCCTGCCTGCTTATTCCCTGTCCTCTGTGATATTCCTGCAATGACAGATTTTCAAAGTGCTGTGTCGTCACCTTACTCTTCTGATTACCAGGGTCGGGCTAATATTCTGCCATGCTAATTAGAGAGGGCATAGGTCTTTATTCTTTTCCTTTGATACCAGCTATCATGTATCAGGGGCCTTGTGGAGACCATGTTCTTCACGTGCTTTCTTATTACCCCATGTGGTGCAAGTGGGAAGACAATTATAACTAGAGCTCAGAAGGAGTGAGTTTTGTGTTCTCCTTCTAACACTTATGATTTGTGCCTGATCTTGGAAAATCACTTTATCTCTTTGATTATTTTATGTTGTCATCCTCTAAATGGGCAGCATCAAATAAGGATGTATATGTGTAGGTGCTATGCAAACTGTGAAGCACTCTTCCAAAGTGAGGCTCTATCTTGCTTTATCTCTTTGGAGGCTCTATCTTGCTTTATCTCTTTGCTTCTACCTTTTTTATTCCTCCCTATCCCCTTTCCCCCTCCTTCTATCCGTCCTTGTTTTTCCTTCTTTCAGCTTTCCCTTTCTTCCATTCTCATTTCTTTCATCCTTCTTTCCTTCTCTTCATCTGTCTCAGCCAAGCTTCTTCCCTTCCTTCCTTCTTCCTTCTATCTTTCCTACCCCACACCCTCACCACCACACTTCAGTCCTTAAAGGATGCGTATTGGTTCACTAGAATTCATATGCAACAAAATTACAGAAGAAGGGCACAGAAGTCAAAATAAGGGAAAGTATAGAGCAAATAGAAGAGTGACAACAAGGGAAAAGTTAGTATGAGGCTGGGCAGAAGGAAGAGAAATATAAATGGATAGAATATTCTCATTGTCTTTAAAGAAGAAAACAGAAATTCTTCAGGAAAGATGAAGCTTTTCTTGGTAATTAAGTCTGAAGCAAATTTCTTACATGAATCTTTTTATAGGGAACACACAAATCTTATTCTTCATAAAATCCCTACAATTAAAGCAGTGGTTGGTTTCTAGGTATTTATCAGATGCCTTAATATAAACTGAGGGCATAAGGCAAGAAGTTCAGTTCTGTTTGGGCCAGAAATTTGGTTTTGCTTCTAATGAACTGATTTAATCCTGGTAAGAAAACCTAGAATAAAAAATGCATTCTGAGTTTGCCCTACTGGCGTCCCATTAACAGTGATACCCTCATTGACTTGTTTTTGCATTCTACCTTATCGTAATGCAGTCTCCCCAGGTATTACCTGAGGCACCAGGCCAATCTCACATGTATTCATAAACAAGTTGTCCACACAATATTTTCTTGAGTTCTTCCCCTCTTGCTCTGGCCCCTCTTTCTAAGCCTTTTGACCTTGAAACTACTTGAGAGTTTATGTTGCAGCTATTATGGCCAGTGCTCTGCATGAGCTTTATAAATAATGTCATTGCTAAGAGTGCTCCCAAAGGTGACAGGGTTGTTCAGTATTCCCCCAAGTGCTAAGAAGAAAGAGATTTTAGTTTACTCTAGTCTCTGGAATCCTCAGTGTGCCAAAACTACAAGTTGAACCATGGTGAAATGGGGAGAGTTTCTCTCTTATGTAACCTTAGTCATACTTTGAGGTACCACAACAGGTTACCTGTAGCCTGTGACTCAGAGTCCATAGCAGAAATATTTCTTTTAATTTCCCCCTTCAGAGAGCACATCACTGATTCATGAGGCTGGGTCAAGTCACATTCATGTCCTCTCCTTTGAATTTCTACTCCTTCCTCAACCTCTTCTTAAAATGAGCTTATTCAAAGGAATGCCTGAGGACACCTACCTCATCAGTTCACGACTTATTCCCAGGCATGTGAGAATCCCCATGATGAACCCAACAAAGACTCAAATTGGGGTCTGGTTATATCTTGAATAAACTGACTATGCAATCTTCAAATGATGCTCCATACACATGATTTCTTTATACCATTAAAAGTATTTCAATTCTTATTTGTGAAAGACATATCAGGCTAGAAAAGAGGGAAGATTCTTCCCTGAAAAATTAATGGATGTATTTCATGTGAAACATGGTGCCAGAATCAGTTATCATATCTTTGGATGCAAGTCACAGAAAACTTTGAATCAAATTGCCCAATTTAACAATAAGTCTAGGGAGAATAGAGTTCCAGGTATAGTGGTACGTCACGATACTAAATTTTCTTCTGAATGATTCTCTTGGCTTACCCTCTGCCATTTGTTGGTCTCTTTCTCAGGCAAGATGGCAGCATCTGTTACAAGGGTCGTATCCAAAGAAGACAACATCCTCAAAAAATAAGAGAACATCTCTTTCTCTCTTTGTCTCTTTCTCACTCCCTTTTCCCTGAAGCTGCTAAGCAAACTGATTCATGTCTCACTGGTCATAATTAGGTTACATGCCTATTCATAAACCAAGTACTTGCAAGAGGAACTATAAGAGCCTAATTCACTTAGACTAATTGCACGGGGTAGAAGGGATATTTCAGAGTTAGCCATCATGACCACTCCAGGTCTTATGGAATCCCTTGATATAGCAGTTCTCTGTGGCCAGTGGATAGGTATCCCAGACCGTTTCTAGTTCTGCCTTGCCTGATGGACACCTAGAGATACTCATTGTGCCATAAGCCCCAAAATTTGTATATCGGTAACTGCAAATTTCAGCAAGATCTTTTGTATTGGTTCTTCTTTTAATAAAAGATGTTCAAACAGAAAATTAATCAAGTCAAATATCCTGGTGTCCTATTCACTCTGATACCTTCATATCTCTACCTCTGATCTCTGTTGCAAACTTTGATCATACTTATCCACTTATCTACTGGACGTTTACATAGCAATAGCTGTGGTGGATGTGGTGGTCTGTCACTGTCTTCCATTCCAACTTTTTTGTATTTAAACTTCCTAAAGTTCAGGATCTGGAAAACCGAAACAATTTAAAACAAAGTAAAACACTATATTTCCCTAACTCCCTTGCAGCTAGGCTTCTGGATTCAAATGAGGTTTTGCCTATTAGATATATTCATACGATATTTGGAGGGTGGAAATGAGGCAAGGTCATTGTACTCCTGGTTTGGCATCGCTCAGCTTGCCAAGGTAGGCCATTGGTGTTTGTTGGGCTTTTCTGCAGCACTGTATGTGTCCGGTCACTCTCTTTATGACTATGGAAAACAGTTTTTGTGATAGCCCCAGCTTCATGATTATGGATCACAGTTATGGTGGTGGGTTCTTGATGTCAAGAATTATGGTAGCTGTGTCCCCGTATTCCTGGCAAAGATAACTACTCCTCTGGCAGACTAGTTCAATAGTATTACTCTGGGAGTTTTTTCCTAGAGGCCCAGCCTAGAATTACCTCCTCTAGTCCTCTATTTATAAGCATTCAATTCCATTTTAAAAGCCCTTTCTGCTTAAATTAACTCAAGTGATTTTTTAGCTGAAACCCGACTTATGCAACATACTATTGTCACTTAAAACTCTATTTATGAACCAACCAATATTCACCCCTCTAAAGTAGCTCTTACTTTTGACACCCTTAAGTATTGTCATCCATGGTTATCTTATTTTCTGCTCCTCTTCTTTTTTCTTTCACAGCCAATCAAATCTTTTGAATTTTCTCTTTCATTTGTATCTTTTTATTCTCATGCTAGAATTAAGACTAGATCTTACCATTTCTTTGGCCTGGAATATTAAAATAGTATCTTGGTTATTCTTCTCAACTCCATTTCCCTCTCTTTTTTAAGCCATTATGCCCCAAATGCCAAATTTATCTTCATAAAATATTGTTTTTATCATATCACTACTGAGCTCAACAATCCTTAAATTATTTGGTTAAACCCTTGGCCTTGCATTCAGTATTCTCTAAAATTTTGTCTTGACCTATCTTTTTAAACATATCTTCTTCTTAGTTTCTTGGTGGAGGAGAGGGGATATGAGAGATGCTGTGTTATGTGTTTGACCTGCATTCTCATTAAATCTTAACAGGAGACCTTCAAGGTAAATACTATTATTCCCATTTTCCAAATCAGCAAATTGTAACTTAGATAAGTTAAGTAACTTCTCCAATGTAACACAATATGCTGATGGCAGACCTAGGAAACAAATCTACCTTGACTGTTGCACATGCTTAGCATAATATGTAGATGTAAAAATTCTCTCCCATAGCCCATGTAGTCTATTAGGTATCTCTGGAACATGCCCATATCCCACTCTGGACCTGTGCTCTTACCTTTCTTTCTCCCTCCTCTGCATGTAGAAATCCCCTCTCCCTCCAATCATCTTGTTAAGTCTCAAATCTCAATCCAAGTCCTCTCCTCTCTATGAAGCCTAATTGGGCTTTTCAGATACTTTATGAAATTCAGGTCATTTATTATCTGGCAGTTGGCCTTATGAAATCTCATATTGGGTTGTGGCATTTTTAAATTGAACTCTTCTTTAATGTTTCATTCCATAAGGCTTGGTTCCTCCAATGGCCATTAGGCTCCTTGAAACAATGTAATATTGAATTGGCTAACTGAGGGAAGCGGGTGTGGCTCAGTGGATAGAGCCCCCGTTTACCATATGGGAGGCCCGGGTTCGCGTCCCGAGGCCTCCTTGTGAGGGCACGCCGGCCTGAGCGGTGCGGTGGGCTGATGCAGCAACCTCACGGCAGGAAGCAGGTGTGGCGCAATGGATAGAGCACCCGTTTACCATATGAGAGGTCCCGGGTTCGCT
>JAQZBX010041420.1:0-22157 GCA_029593785.1 Cabassous unicinctus
TCTTCATCCGGCCTTACACACCGCCCTTCACATGAATGTGCTCTAGCCTACTGACCTGCTTTCCATACTCCAAAATCTCTTCTAGATGGAAAAAAAAAAAAAAAAAATAGCATTTACTGCGCCTCCTCCCCGGTCCAAATAAATTGATGCTGAACCTCTGGTCTTCCGTCAAAGTCATCCTTTGGCTTCTAAAGGTAATCGAATATATATCTTATTCCTGTTGTGGCCCTTGCCATGAACTATGAGAAGCATGACATCGTCAAGATAGACAAGACGTGAAAATTAGAGACATAGTAAGTGCTAAATAAGGTGGTATTTGAGACAGCTCAGAAAGGTAAATATAATGCACAATTTAATGACTCAAAGAAAAAAAAAAAGGAATGGTTTATGTGGCCTGGCTATCTCTTCAGAAAAGGTAGGACTGTTGAAGATGCCTAGGATAGCAAGGATGAAGGAAGAAAGACTGAGCTTAGTATATGTTGAGGAGGGTCTAAAACATCTGCCCTAACTGGTCTTCGTTGGTAAACAGTGGGAAACACTGTTTGATAGATGTCACTTCCTTCAGGAAGCCTTCCTTGATGCCTAAGACTGGGTAGGGGACCTCTTCTGTAACTCCCATACCATGCTCTCTTTACTTCTATACCTGTACTTATCTTGCTGTGAGATTGTACTTATCTGCAATCTCACCCTACTAAGGTCCTTAAATACGGGGCTGGATATTGAATTCCTGGTAAATAATAGGCACTCAATAAATACTAATTGATAACAAGTAAGTTAAGCTTTGGTTCTATTATACTTCATAGTTGAAAAAAAACCAAAAGGCTAAATTCATAAAGAAATAATAAAATATAGCATTAATTAGTGAGATTACTTTGTAAATCCCATACAATACAATCTTGTCCTGAAATAAAGTTTATACCACTTACCAATATTTATATAAAAATATAGTCATCTAAATGGGAATTGGGAAATTTGAAGTATTCTTCATTTTATTGTTAAAATAAATTTTCTTCCAAATGCTTTTGCTTAAAACTGAAAATTGGAAAACTGTTGGTTTAATAAAATGTGTCTATATTTGCATAAATCAAGCCACTGAACTTTTTATGTTCTTTAAATTTGATTCATTAGTGGAGTTAGCAAGGTTCTGTGCTTTTCTCACCCCATTCAGTTTTATAATTAACCAATAAAAGCTTATTAGCTTTTAAGGAAGTTTTAGGAGCATAAATTGATTTATGGGTACCATATGGTTACATCAAAGGATTTGTTTTTGTTTTTAACCTGATGTAGATTCTTAAGCTTTTTCTTTAAACTAGAAATTCATGGTCTTTCTACTAAGCAGTGATAGCTAGAATAGAGTGATTTCTTATAGCAAGCTATCAGAATTGGTCATGAGATTGAAAGGACGTTAGAATGTTAGGATTCATCTGGTTTAATCCCCCAATTTTATAGATAAGTTAGTCTTCCTAAGTTTATACACCTAATTAATGGAATAGCCAGGACTGAAATCCTAGGTTTTCTTATCCTGAGTTCAGTGCCCTTTTCACTAAACTAAACAAATCGGAACCACTAATAGGATAAAGTCATGTACTATGTATTGTTCTGCCTATGTTGATTCACATACCTTTTCTCATGCCATAAATATTCTTAAAAATTACCACATATGTCTTCTCATGTATCTTCTCATATGTAGTATATAGATTGCATAAGATAGAAGTCTGTAACATTTTACATTATGGAAGGTGTGACTAGGGACTCACCAAATTTCACACCACAAAAATTTCAAATCCTATTCTTATTAAAAACTAAAAAGCAAGACAAAAGTATACGTAGTGTTGAATATTACATTTAGAACACATATTTTTGGATTACTCTGTTCCATTTTACAACTGGCTATAACTACCATAGATGAAGATTAAATTAACGAAAGTCCAATCATTATTCATTACAAGAAAAATGATGGTTTTTAAACAAGATCACTTTGGCTTCTTTGGGGAGAAGGCGTGGAAGTGAAGTGAGGAGTGAAGCAGGGAGACAGAAGACCATTGCAGTTATATACAGGCAAGAATAGGAGAGTAACTTTAGAGATGGGGGTTTAGGATATATTTTGGAGATAAAGGACTTGGGGATCAATTTGCTGTTGGGGTACAAAGAGAAGAACCGAGAATGAGTGCTTGGTTTTTTTTTACCTAAACAATTGGGTATTTGGGAAAGATAACAGTTTTGAGGAAAGTCAAGAGTTAATGGATGGATTATGCATCCATATAGAGGTAACAAGTAGACAATTGGATATTCTAGTCAGCAGTTCAGCAGCGAGGTCAGATGATGTGGGATAAATAATATTAGAAAGGGACTGGTGGGTGAAGAGAACTTCGTTATAATCTTCAAAAGAGCCTCACCAGTGTCCTTTCCAAGGTAGTATGCTTCCCCAGTTGAGTCTAAAAATAGACTTCCTATAAGTCTTTCTGCTCACTTTCAATCCCCATGCCTACCCCAGTCCTTCCTTGGCGTAGTTCTAATTTGTTATTTTTCAAGTTTAAAAGCAGTCAAGACTATATAAGTTTTACATTAATTCAAGAAGGTCTAATAGACATTCGTTGATGACGCGTTACTTAAAGGATAAGCTCCCATAAAAATATCTCCTTGATTCCCATCAGTCAGAGGAAATAAAGGAAAATATGTGTATTTCACGATAGCAATTCTTTTTTGCTTATCAAAGGAACAGAACATTACTACTTTATAGGACTGTGTACTTGCAGAGCAGAAGAGAGACTAAACTTTTGCAAATCCGTTTCAGTAGAATATGGGGGCTATAGATTACCAAGGTGGTTAAAAAGGCTTTGAGATAGATTAAAGAATGTGGTGATCAGGATTGGCAATGGAAGAAACATTTCTAGAATATGTCACATAATAAATAGTAGAGAAGTAAACTCTTTAGCTCGGAGATAGTAACCTGAAATTTTACTTTTGGGGAACAACAGACAATTCTGTTACAGATTTCTTTTCTACTTTTTGCCTATGTTAATACCAGTTGTCTTGAAGTAGCCATTACTACAGCTTAAAGTCTTTACCAAATTGCTGATATCTGTTCAATTTACCACTGCTAGTTGTTCTGTAATATACCATGGATGCTCATTTGTTAAACCTAGCTTATTTCTGAAATTAATATATTAAAAATTAAGTTTTAAGTGTAATAAGCCTGTTATACTAGAGATATTATTTATGGACTTAATTAAAAACCCAGTTGTTTAAGGGATCCAGTCTGTGGAAAACAATAATATATTAATAGAATCTATTTTGTTCTTATTTTTTCCCAGGCATGGCTGCCACCAGTGAATAATATATTCCATTAAAGTCTTTATAAAATGATCCTAATGTGCTTGAAACATTTAGAGGACTACGGCTTGTAAAGTCAAGAGTCTACCACATCAGAGTATCCCTAAATTTTTTTTACCGCAACTCTCAGAAGGAATACAGTTAACATAATCCTGTACACAAATGTGTGCATATGTGTTATCATTATAAATAATACTGTACTAGATGCAATCTTCCTTCCTATTCACAGTTATATCTATGTAGTCAACTTATATAATGAAGCATTGCAGACAGGATATAAAGGATTGAATCTTGAAGCTGGAGTTCTAAGAAAGTCTTAAAGCTGGAAAGCCAGAGAAAGGATCTTCCTTGCCTAGGACCACGTGACTAGTTTCTAGGCACCCTGAAGGAAACCAAAATATGTGAATCTCTTCCCTCAAAAGAGCCACGCTGAAGTCATAGTTAACATTCAGATACTTGTAAATTTGCCAGAATAGTGCCTTTTAATTTGACCATGACCTGTACCCATATTTGGTTACTTAATATTTGGGTGAGAAGCAGACCACATAAAGATTTCTGGTTTCATTTGCCCAACCCCTCGCAGACAAGACCACATTTATTAAGACATTTTTTTAAATTTGAAAAGTAATATCATCCACATGGTTATTTTGAAAATTAACACAAAGAGATAATACTTTGAAGAGTGAATCTTCCTCCCATTCCTGAACTGCAATCATCTCTAATATGTAACCTTTTATATGTTTCTCATTTTCAAAACTTAGAGACTGCTTTTTATTAGTACATACTTTTATTTGCTGGATCTTGCATTCCATATTTTCAACATAACCATAATTTACTAAATAGTCCACTATTGATGGACGTTCGGTTCTTCCCAGTGTCTTACTGTTATAAACATTGCTGCAGTGACTCTATGTCAGTCTGCACAAACCTAAGAGCAGATCTTAAATTCCTAGAAGAGGTCTTGCTAAATCAAGTTACCTGCGTTTAAAATGTTGGCAGTTAGCAGCAGAACCACATTTAAATTAAATGAGATCGCTTGCAGTAATGCTCCTCCCGAGAGGAATTGCATTGTTTCCTTCAGTGGCATTCCAGTCCAGTTTCCACCACGAGCCACAACTTAAAGGAAAGCAACACTATCAGCAAGAACTTCCCCCTCACACTTTGTCTCTTTTACATGTTCTCGTGATGAATAGTTTCTTACTTTAAGAGTCTCATTTCACTCATTCATAATGGTGCCGTAGAAAATATGTGCCACCTCCCCTTTTATTTCCAGAATTAGCCACAACTTTTCTAATTAACAAAGAAATTAAACTTTACGCTCTGTGCCACAATGCTACGCTAACCACTGGGACTTCTTGATGTTAAATAGACAATATTAGGACTGGGCCGCCATTAACACTATCTAGTGCTTTGTTTTCACACCATCATAAGTGACATCTGTGACTATTTGTTCATATTGTGGCCATGATCACATTTTAAAAAAATAAGATTCAGAAAACGACAGCAAGACTTCCAGCATTAATTTTCTTTGCAGCCATATACAATTCAAGAAAATATACTTTTAGGATGGATTCTGTTAAAGGAACAGACAATGCAGTACTTTTTATTCAAAATGGTTTTGCGTCATGGTCACACAGCGAATGGACACAGCAAGCACAAGCAGCAAGGGGGCGATAAATAAATAAATAAATCTTTTTTAAAAAAAAGACACTTAGATGTTTAATAAGGAAAAACTGGCTTATAGAAAATACCGAAGCAGGTTACAAAAGAAATGAAGCCAATTTTATTTTTAAAATGTACATGTCCATAGAAATAAAAATTTACCGTTACTTTTCTTTGAGTGATGAAACTATAGGTGATTTTATTTAAATTTTTCTTTGTAATTCTTAAAAATTTTGCCACAAACAATATTTGTGACCTGGCAATTTAAAAATCCATTGTCCTTTTAAAAAAGATAGTTGCATATTCCTTCAACTTTACATTTCCTATCTCGTTTCTCCCCTCCCCCGTCATTTTTCCTTCATTAACCCTTCTTTTTTTCTTTAGTTTTGTTTGTTTTAATGCTCTCTTACTTTTGATTTGTTTTTCCTGAATATGATAGGACTTGTCCCCCTCTCTCTTTAGGAATATAAATCAAGACTTAAGTTCTCAAGTAGACAGTATGATTTAGATTTGCAGAATCAATGTGTTTTCTACCCATCTCCACATTTTTCAGTTCTTGTTATTAGCCAGTCACCAACTTCCTTTTTTTTTAATGTTGTAAGTGTTCTTGATTAATTTAGAAAAACTGACTAATGGAAGAAATAAGGAGAATCTTCTATTGATGACTATCCTGACTAGCTCACAATCCTGATCTGAGCTGTTTCTTTCGACAGTCATTTTGAAAGTGTGTTTCGAATAACAGCGACTATCGACAGAATGGGAGTGAATGGCTTGTGGCCAATTTTGGAGCCTGTTAAGCAGCACCTTCCCTTGCGAAGTCTTGCGGGAAAAACCATCGCAGTGGACCTGAGCCTCTGGGTATGTGAGGCACAGACAGTCAAAAGAATGGTGGGAACTGTCGTGAAGCCCCACCTGAGGTACCGTGAAAGTTCTTGAACTTGACTGTGCAGTTGCAAAGCAGTTGATCTCTCGGTTTTGTTTCCACTTTATTTCTTCTTTTACGTTTTGAGATTCTAAAATATATTAATATGTCTACATCTGCCATCTTTATGTTGATAACTCATAAATTTGCGCCTCTTACCCTTTGCGCTCCAGACTCACATATCTTGCTGCCTATTTAACATATTTACTAAGATACTTTGGTTATGAAAAGCCAGAAATTTGGAAGTCATTTTCTCCCACTTTTATCTCGCCCCTACATCCAATCCATGAGTAAGTCTTGTCAGTCCTGCTTCCAAAATACACTGTGTTCACAGACTTCCCTCAGGGTCCAGAGGCACCAGCCCAGTCCAAGCCAGCATCCTCTCATGGGTCATGCTGAAATGCCATCTGACTTGCTTTCCCTCCCTTAGGGCTTTGCCGCCTCTCCCGAACCATTTTGCCCGTCGCAGTTGAAGTAATCATGATTTCTGCTCCTCTTAGAGTAAAATCTTAACCCTTGTTTTTGCATGTAACTAGTTTAGTCATAGCATGTGCCACAGTACCTCACAGTAGCCCTGGTGGCCTTCCCTCAATTTCTAAGGAACTCAAAGTGTTTTCCTGCCTCATAGCCCTTTCACACACTGAACCCTCCCCAAAAATGTGCTTCCTAACACCCTTCAAGTGACTATTTGCTTTCTTTAGTTATCAACCTAAATGTGACCTCTTTGGAAAGCCTCTCCTGACCACCCTATCTAAAGTAGGTTTCCCAGTTCATGTCATTTTCTTTCAATCCTTTATTTATGTCCTTCAAACATGTATTACAGTTTAAAAGACAAATGATTCTGTTTTCTAAAATAAATTTTTCTGTCTTGCCCATTAAATCACAAGCTCCCAGAGCACAGAGACCACATTTGTCCAGCCTATTCAGTGTTGTATCTCCAGTGCCTGACGCCTGCCATTGCATCATACTGCTGTTTTAACTTTTGCTACTAATATGTGATGATTACCATGTTGTTAATTTATATATTTCAGGAACTTGTTTTTTCGTATCTCATTTTTAACGCTAATGGATGTAAAACTGGTGTTTGTTATGGAAGGGGAGCCCCCCATACTGAAAGCCGATGTCATAAACAAGCGGAATCAGATGCGTTATGGGCCTTCTGGAAAAACATGGTCTCAGAAAACAGGGAGATCACATTTTAAATCAGTCTTAAGAGAGGTGAGCATTTAGACTTGGCTCAGTTATTCTAATTAAAGAGTACATTTTACTCTTTATTTTCAATCGTCTTTAAAACTCATGAACCTTAATGTGGCCAGAGTGGATAAAGAGTTTATGTTTTGGAATGAAACTGACCTGGGTTCAAGTCCTGGCTCTGGCACTTAGAAGCTCTGAGCCTTGGGAAGATGTTTAACCTCGCCCTACCTCGTTTCCACCTCTGTGGAGTGAGGTAGAAATACACTGAAGGGATGTGGTAAAAATTAGAGAAAGCATATCTAAAGCTGCTAGTGTGTAATAGGGACTTAATACATGTTACCTGTTATAACTCTTCAGCGCTTCAAAAAAAAAACCCCGAGTACATGAGATCTTATTAATCATACTTCACTCGTTCAAAATTGTGATGGTTCGTATATAGAATATATATTTGGCTTCCTCCTGGGCTTTGCTATCTTTGTAATTTTTTAAAAGTATTGTCATATATTAATGTACTATTATATGTTTGTATTGCTCATCAAATTATTACATAATATATTTTTATAAAAGTTAAGAGAATAAATCACCTGTAAAAAATGGAATATATAATTAAAATAGGAAGCTACTATTGTTTTGTTTATCTCTTCAAATGTATATATTTTTAAAAAGTTGCTGTAATAGTGCACAAATAATTTTTATCTTGGACTTTTCCTTGAACATATATACCCATACTTTCCTGTTGCCTTATTCTGTTCAGAATCATAACTTGTAAGGGTTGTACGACAGGTATGAAGCTGTTAATCAGTCCTCATGATTATATGTATTTGCTTGCTTTTCAGTTTTTCGCTATTATATTTGAAATGATGATGATCCTTTTAGTGTGCTTAGCTTTTTCTTGTGATTTGGGATTTTGAAATAAAATGACCCAAAGTGGGATTAAGTTTAAGGGTGATTTTATAACTCTTGCCAGATTACTTTCTACCAGTACAGATAGGAGATAAGCAACTTCAGTACAACTACAAGACATTGGATGTTAGGAGGTTGATTTTTGTGCTATTTAGAAAGCAAAAAGAAAAATGCTTCTTTTAGCATTTTTGCTAAAAATGTCTTATCTGCCTTTTATTTTTTGAGGTTGAACCTGTAGCCTTAGTTCTAGTCCCTCTTGAGGGAATGGCCATCTTGTCCTTTCCCCACTTATCTCTTGAGGCTTTAATTTTTTTATTTTATTCATGTTCTTTATATATTAAGGATATAAACCTTTTATCATACTTGCTTTGAGTTCATTTCTCTGTCTACTTTTCTTATTAATTTGGGTTAAAAATTGCATTTCTTTTAAAAGGCATTGTATAAAGTAATTATCATTTTTCTTCTCCTCTGAAATTTTGTGTTTTTTATTCTTGTGTGATTTTTTAAAATTGTCTTCAGTTTGCGAATGTTGCATCTTAGTGAATGTGCCTAATTTGTGACCAAATTATCTGTGATATATTCTAATTATTTCTTGTATAATCAGTTTCTGGAAATATCCATGGTCCCTCATACTGGGATATTAATACCCAGTATAAAGCAAAAAGATATCCATCTTTTCTTGAGAAAATTGATCCATTCTTATTCCTTTATTGCAGTAATTATGGTATTCTCAGGCATTTGTGTTGGTTCAATGTTGCCCACCTATTATTCATTTTTAAGTTTCTGTGCACTCAATTACTAGACCCTATTTCCTCCTAATCCATTGCTTTCTTTTAGGTATAAGTATAAAAAGCACAAATTAGTCTTTCTCCAACACCACTTTCATCCCCACATGATACAGACTTAGGATACAGAAAATTGCAACCAGCCTTATCTCAAATTCTATGCTGGCTCTTTGATAAGAAAATAACAAATGGTACTGTGAAACTGAAATAACATTCAAACTCAGATCTTTTTTTTTATTATAAAAGGATACTTCTCATCTAGGGGTAAGGTAGTAGCAACCACAGTGTTACAGTAAGCCAGACGATTCACCTGTCATCAGACTGCCTCTCTATTGTCATTCATTCAGAGTCCTGAACCTAGTACTTTGTCTTTTTGAACCTAGTCCACCTTAAGCAATATCTAGCAGGGGTTTTCATTATGTAATATAGTATGAGCAATTAATCAGTCAAAGCAAGAGATGATATTTATTCTCTCACTCTCTAGAAACCAAATAGCCTCCTTTTCGCACCACACTCAATATTCCCCAATACAGACAGAGAATGGCAAATGACTAGAAAGAAATTCACTAGATAGTAGGGCTAAATATACTATAAGCTTCTCAGCTGGGTTGAAATCATAACCCAGAGAAATCACAGTAGATTACTTATGCATCAGCAAAATGATATTACCATCTTGCATAAACACTTGGCTTCCTGGGAAGACACTAATAACCAACCCCTACTGTGATTTCCCACAACATGAGGGTTGTGTTGTACAGGTGGAAGCAAGATGAAGAAAAGAAGAGATGTTAAGGTCTTAAGCCAAAATTGTGTAATAGCATCTTTGGATGAGCTCACATTGGGCTATCATGTCAGAAAAATTATTTTAGCTTTGCAGTTGTAAATCTTAATGTGTTTAATAATTATTTAAAGGTATTTCCAGAATCTTTATATATTAGTTTTGAACATAACAAAGAATATTGAATATGGATTATTTTTTAACAGACATTAAAAATTTTCAACTTTTTTTAATAGAAAATTTTATGTCAATACAAAAATAGCCCATAACCATGCTTAAACAGTTACCAGTTTGTGGCCAGTATTGTTTCTTCTGTATCCCTACTGACTCCCCTACTCTTATATTACCTTAAAGCAAATTACAGACATAGTATGGTTTTCATACCTTTCTCTAAACGATAAGGACCCTTAACAAGATAGATAAAAATAACTACAAGTTTCATAATCACACCTAAAATTTTAAGGCCATCAAGTATTGAGTCAGTGTTCAAATTTCCAATTTTAACAGATAACAATTTTTAAAACTAAACGAAATAGTTACTGTTAATGGTTATAGAAGTAAGTTAAACCCTGAAGAAATCAACAATAAAAACGATCTTAGATTTCTCGCACTTGCTTTTTCTTTTCAGTGCCTAGAAATGCTAGAATGCTTAGGAATTCCATGGGTTCAGGCTGCTGGGGAAGCTGAAGCCATGTGTGCTCACCTCGATGCTAATGGTTACGTGGATGGCTGTCTCACCAACGATGGAGATGCTTTCCTCTATGGGGCACAGACTGTCTACAGGAACTTCACTATGAACGCAAAGGTATTTTTTTCTTTCTCTTTTTCTGCATTTGTTTTATAGTTACCTTTTTTTTTCAGGATTATTAGATGATTAAATGAAATAATACATGTAATTTTGTTTAGCATAATGGCTGGCACATAGCAATTCCTAAATAAATGTTTACTATTATTAAAAATATCATTGCCATTTAGTTCCTTCTCTTTGAAATGTAGATTTCGCTCCTGAAGTCATGATTGTTTCACCTGGCTTAATTCTAAATACGTTTCAGTAATATATCACAAAATTACATGTGAAGTATATTGCTTTGACTCAGAAGTTCCACTGTTAGTAATTCCTCCTCAAAAACACCCTCCAAATATGCAAGGAGACATGTACAAGAATGTTCATTGTAGCATTTTAAGTAATTACAAAAATCTGGGAAACAACCAAATGGCCATCGACAGAGGAGTGGTTAAATATTTCAGAATAGTGATTCTCAACCCGGGAGGTCCGACTGGTGGGACTGTGGCTGTGACAATTCAGGGTTGTGACATCTGGACAGCCCTTCAGGCATTTTGAGGATCGCAGCTAGGCTATTCTGTTCTCTCTCCCAAAACGCTAATAGTAACCGCACTGAGAAATGCCATCTCAGAGTCCATATGACGTTTATCCTAAGCAGTCGCTAAAAATATACGTATAATTGACAGAAAGGTGCCCAGACATATTAGTGAAAAAATGTTCCAAAATAGTATTTTTTACTTAACTCTACTTTTACTTAAACATATAATTAATAATAAATGTTAGTATATATGTGCCAAAGAAAATGTTTTTTGGAAACTATGAGCCAAGCTGTTAATAGTCAACTTTAGGTGGTGCAGTTATGGAGAATGTTTACTTTCTGCAGTGTATATTTTACAATATTTAATTTTATAAATTACAGATGTACGTTTTTAGACATCATAGAGCAAGAAAGAGGAAATTGACTACTACCATTTATTTTTTTAAAGCCTGTTTTGAAACCATGACTTTATTTCCTGATGTTGAAATTTCAGATTCTATGTAGATTCTGATGATCAGTATAGTTTTTCTATTTCAGTTTTTAAGAACAATTAAACATTTAAAGATAACTTTGTCAAATTATTTTTTGTAATCTTGTTTAATTTATAAATGCTTTTTGAAGATTAAATCTGTACCTTCTTTTAGGATCCACACGTTGACTGTTACACAATGTCATCTATCAAGAGTAGACTAGGCTTGGATAGAGGTGCTCTGGTTGGCCTCGCAATTCTACTTGGCTGCGATTATCTTCCAAAGGTACGCATAAATTGTCCTATTCATTTACTATGCATCGTGTGTCTTTTTTGGTACCTTACATGTTGTACAATTAGAAATATAGTATGATAAAATGACTAAGAATCTAGTTTAAAATATAGTTTTAGGCATAGTAAATTTTTCAGTAACTGAAATAATCAGCATTTCAAAGAGCGTTAAAAAACTGACTCACTGTGGTACCGAATGGTATAAACTAGAATAGAATAAGTCGTACCACAGCTTGAAGCTCAGTAAACCAGTACTCTTGATTAATATAATAGATTTGCATTCAAGTTGGACTATTCTTTTAAAGGAATGAAGGGATTAATCTTTTCTTTTATCATGCCATTATTAGTGTTTATTACTGTTTTGTCTTTTTTAGTTTTCAGTCTCCACTGTTACTTTTGAATTGTGTACATGCTCCTTGTTATTATTACTGTAGCTTGGCAACATGGTTATTGGAGTAAGCCATTTATCCTTCCCTGCCTCTCAGCATTGTATCAGATTTTGTCCAAGAGAATATTTTATTTATATCTTAAGATGCACGATACAATACTCTGTAACAAATAGGCATAACAGGGATATGATGAATTAAGAATTAAGATAATCCCGCTTACTTAAATATAATATTAGAAAATATGGAATGAGTAGTATTGTAGCTCTTACTGTGCAGTCTCATCATTATGTCCCTGCTGATAATCTCTGTATCTTTAGTAAATGCCTAAATCCCTAGGAGAAGTCTAAAGAAGAATGACTTTTTTTTTTCACCTGTGTTTAGGAGAAAGGAAAAAATAGCAGCATAGTAAAATCATTAACCCTAATCAATGGCCAAATAGAGAAATCAGCACTTTTTTTCCTAGTTAGTAAGAAAAAGTATTAGAAGGAATGAAACTTATGTAACACAAAAATTGTTATTGTAATTCTCATTCTGAAACAGAAGACCTTATTTCCCATATGTAATTATATCATAATTAAATCTATAAACCACTCAATGTTGAATTTAAGAAAAATTTGTAAACTTGAACTCACAGAAACCAACTTTAGCTACAATGGCTTTTACCTTATGCATCAACCTTAGCTATTTTTACCTTTTGTATCACATGTACCAAAATTACTATCTATTTAAATTGTTCTGTGTAGATATTTTTAAGACTATGCACTAATATAAAATCTAAATTTTCAAAGTTTAAGATATAGCTTCAAAAAATTAAAAAAGATACAGCTAAATGCTAGTGAAAGAAGTGTGCTATTTCAAAATATCTCACAACTGGCATGCCAAAGATATAGGCTGTTCTCTTTTGATGTCCAGGTGTTTGAATATTAAATTTTCATATAATTAAATGAACTTTCTTTTTTCTGATTACAAATCTAAAGTTATGTAAAATTACAGTATTATCAAAATAATTAATATAGAAAATGAAAGCCCTCTAAAATTCTGTCCCTCTCTTCCCTAAAATAAACACTGTCAGTGGGTTGGTATATAACCCTCTGACTTTTTTGTTTACATAAATAGCAATGTAATTGTTATTAAATTTTGCAAATCTAGATCATACCATATACTCTTCTGCAATTTTCATCATACACATAACAGTGTATCTTAGACATCTTTTCCTATCATTACTTGAAGAAAATACTTAGACATATTTTCCTATCATTTTTTTCCAGTGGCATAATCTTCCATTGACTAGATGTACCACACTCTAACCATTTCCTAGTGATTAATATATGATTTTTTCCCCCACTTTCTGTAAGGGAGTCCCTGGAGTTGGAAAAGAGCAAGCGTTAAAACTCATACAACTTTTGAAAGGGGAAAGTTTACTTCGGAGGTAACTAAAAATTAGTTTTCTTAAACTAATCTTTATTTTCATTTAAAATCATTTTTCATTTATCCTGAAGTTTTCTAATGAAAAGATGAGAATATATGCGCTAAACCATACTGTATTTTATTTTTTATATCGTTGGTTCACTAGCAACACAATTATTATGTCAAATGCCTTTATTTATAACAACAGGTATTTTGCTACAGGCTATCTCAGACTAAAAATAAACATGACTTTAAAATAGTTTTGTATTTAATACTTTGAAATTATATTTATTTTCTAGAAATGAAATGCCTATATCATGTTACAAATAGTTAATAATAAGCAACAATTGAGCACAAATTTTACTTGACTGCCTTTTTTTCTGAAGCTACACATTTAATAATACATTAATTCCAATCAATTTAGTCTCCATAGTTTGAGAATTCAAAATAATTAAGATACAGGTTATATTGAAGTTTACAAACTATGCTGTTTAATATGTAAAAAGCATGTGCATTGTGTTTACTTGATGAAAGCTTTGTTTTATAAAAATTAATGCTGATACGATAAGGTGTACAGTGAATAAGAAGGTAAAGAACTAGGCAGCTGAGATACTTAAAACAGTCTTTGCCTCCAGTAGGTTTGAGATGATAAGTACTTGAAAAGAAATGTTAAGTGGTAGAAATGAAGGAGAAATGGCCATGAAAAGCATTTCAAGTTACTGTTCCCTTTCCTAGACTGCTTCTCTTTCAGCTATAAAACTATTGATAGATACAAGATTTTAATAAAACCATTATTGACACATCAGTGAGTATTGTGCCAAAGCAGGAAAGAAAAGGTATTCTTTGGCATGGGGCTGGAGTTAAGTAATTTTGGGGAGATTGTGAAGAATAATATAAATTGGCTAACTAGAAATTATGCTTATTGAAATAGATCCAGCAGATATATTCTTTTGGCAACTTTTATTAAATGTTTGTCTTCACACTTGAAAATAATGAATGAAATTAAATTTCTTTTTTTTAACTATCTATAATTCTAATTCTCATTAAATTAGACTGACTTTTCCCCAGTTATTTTTAAGTTTTTGAGCTCTGTCACTTATCCAGTAAAAATTAATGCCAATTTTCAGCAAAATTATACTTGGCATTTGTAGTAAATGAGTTAGAAATTCCAAGAGCTACATAATTAATCGAAGTACCGGATGCTACACAATGAACTGAAGACATAATCTAGCTTTCAATTAAAACTTTAACTCCTATAAATAGAGGAATATAATTAGAACATCTGTGTTTTATGATTAATACCTAACTGCTTTCTTGGTGGTTTCATGTTAAACCTGGAACTTTAGCCAAAAGTGAAATTAACTTCCATATAGTAGAAATCCTAGCAGTATTATACATATTTTTTAAAAATATTTCATTAAAAAGCCAATGTTTGCTTAAGAGATTAAGAAAATGATCATTTTTAATGATCTAGATTTTTTTAAAGTTTTTTTACATAGGAGATTAATGTGTTATTTAGAGTTGATACTACCCTTCACCCTCATTTCTGATTCAGAGAAATATTCACATACATGATTCAGTTTGTTTTATATTCTGGCACACAGAAGAAATCAGAAAAGGACATACACAAATTATTCTGCCCATTATTGCTAACTTTATGGAAAAAAAAAAAAATTGGATGAATACGTGTATACGTGTGTGCGTGCATGTGCGCTTTCACCTCTCGTAATTCTGCTCTCTGTCCTTGGGCAACATTTAAAAATTGTAGCACACAGACTGAGGGTCTGTGTGCTACAGAGAAGGTCGGGGCAGTAACTATCTTCTACCAAAGGGCTAATATAAGTAGACAGGTGAAAAGGAACAGAATAGTTTGACATTTGAGAATATGACATTTTTGTGACCTTATTTTTTTTTTCTTTTTAAAACCATTTTCTATGAAAGGTTTAATCAGTGGAATGAAAAATCTTTACACTCTGATCCACAACTGTTAGTTGTGACTAAACTGGCTTATTGCCCTGTGTGTTCCCATCCAGGTAAGCAGACCCGGGAGTGAACCTCCAGAATATTAGTATCTGATGCCCATGTTTCATTGCTGTTCTCGTAGCAGTTTTGACAAACCTATATAAATAACACTTTGAAGCCTTTCATATTGTCTTCCACACTAGATTGGGAATTGCTTGTAGTCAGGAATTGTGTCACATGTATCTTACACAGTGTATTGATACACATAGTGAGCAGTAGTAGATGTTTCTTGAATGAAATAATATGATCTAAATGCTAAAATATGGATAAGTGCAGTTTCAAACTGTGATCCAAATTACTTAGATCTTAAAGCTATCATCTGTTCTCAATGTAGAAATCTATTTTAAGAATAAAAGATATATTGGTAAGTCTTACGGGAAAATGGAACTGAAATCAATTGTTTTTCTGTCACTGATTTATATTCACATACTTAGGTGATTTTAGTTGTCCCATAATGCATTTTTATTGTGTGTAAAAATAGTGACTTTAAACTCATTTTAACTACATGTCCACTCTTATTGAAAATAGCTTGAACCCTCTTCATCAGTCTTAGGGAAATAAAGATGTCAGTCAGCATGTACTGAGAAAGACCTTTCACTCCCACACGAGTTTAGGAGATCATGTCACCTCATCTTTTAAAAGAAATCCTGCTTTATCTAACTGTCTTAATATGTTTCATTAACATTGTTAAATTTAGATGAAATGATGGAAGAAAAGAAACTTTTTTTAGATAGTATGCCATTACATAGTTTTTTGATACCTAATAAATGACAGTTTTAGTTCATATCAAGTATGCGTGTGCTTCCATATTCTCAAAACATGTTGAAGTTAGTTGCACTTCCGTTTTGAAGGGAACTAGGATTACGGTCGTTATGTGTTCCTCTTCCAAGCATAGTTGAAAATAACTATATAGGTCACTGAGAGCTAGGCACTAGCAAAGGTAGTTAACTGCTATATACATTTTTTTTTTTTTGGATATGGCAAAGCTTTAATCTTCTTGCCTATTAGCTAATACAGGATCCTAATAGCCATTAGGATATAATAGCTCTCCCCTTGTAAGGTCCAAATTTTAATATGCTCATTAAAGAAATCATTTCATGAATTAATCTATTAAGTAAATAATCTTTTTTATACTAATAGTTACATTCTACTTTTCTTGCATATTGCTACCACATAAAACCCCAAAGTTTTCCATTGTTGCTTATTGTAAATGTATAATTTCAGATAGAACCATAATTTTAAAAGTGTCACATGATAGTAATGACGCCAGATCTACTTTATCCTAAGAATTACTGTGGTATTCATTTGTCTATCAAAATGTATTAAAAGCCTTTATGGTAGGCACAGGTGCTGGGTAGTGTTATTTTTTGAAAGTTTGGATAAGAGCGAAAAAGAAAAGTATGTAGGTGATTCGAAAAAGAAGTGGAAACCATAGTTCGCTGTGTCTCCACAAAGGTTCACCTAAGGATCACGAACGTGATGGATGCAGATTGTGTAAGACTGAGCGCTGCTGTGTACCGCGTGGTGAGGATTTCTCTCCCAGCGAGGGGCACCACACCGAATGTGATAAGCAACTGAGTGCAGTGGAGAACAGTGTTAAGAAGTAAGTTTTTCGCGTGTTTTTAGACCCATTTCTTCCTACCATGACCGATTTTATACACCTGTGCTTGAATTCCACATATACTTCCTCCCATCATCTGTAGATTTAGTAAAATGTTTCACAAAATACTTTTCTATTCACTTTTCAAAAATTAGGCTCTCTCATGAGATAGTAATTCAATAATCAACAGATGCTGGATGGCTGGGATTCTGTACAAGGACATCTTCATTAAATGGGAGGAATCTGGATGAGATGATTTGAGTCTATCTGAAATTGCCTAATTTAATTGACGACATGTATGTAATTTATTTTCAGAAAAGCTTGCAGTTGTGAAGGCTTCCCGTTCCATGAGGTAATAATCAGTATTTCCACTGTGCATTTATCTTAAACATTCTTTTAAAAGTTTAACGTCTCAATTCCTATATTCTTTTCCCTTGCTAGGTTATTCAAGAATTTCTTTTGAACAAGGATAAGTTGGTGAAGGTAATCGGGTACCAAAGACCTGACTTATTATTGTTTCAGGTATCTGAAAATAAATTCTTAAAACTTTATAGAGTGGAGTTATATACTGGGAAGACGGAGGGATATTCACTTTGCTTGAGAGGCGCTTTGATTGCCCATATAGAATCCTCACTCCTTTGCCACATAAGACCATGCTTTGCAGACAATAAGACAAACCAAAGTTCTGCTGTTCTTTAAAAGACATCTTAAATACTATAAACAGATATATTTTGTATCCAGAGAGATGTTGAGGGGAGAGAGGCTAAAAATCAAAGAATGTCAGAATTCAGTATGTTACTGTAGAAGGCAGTACAGTTTAAAGGGCACTAGATTTGTAATCAGTGAACCGAGTTTAAATTTGACAGTCTTTCACTTACTATAACTGAATGATCCTGGGTATGTATTGACCTTAAAATAGAAATAATATCCTGAGAATTAAATTCAATTATCAGTATAGTGGCTAGGGGCACAGAGTAACTCAATAGATTGTACTACTTATTGCCTATCCCTAACAATAATAGTCATAATAATGGCAGCCAACATTTATTGAACACTTAAAATTTGCTTTATATTTAGCATACTACATGTAATCTCACTTAATCTTCATAATCTGTGACCAAGATTATATTATCCCCATTTTATAGATGGAAAAGCTGAGGCTAAGAGAGGTTAAGTAACTTACCCAACAGCTAAGAAATATCAGACAGGGATTCAAGCCAAAAACCTTCACACTTAATCATTATGCAATTCTGCCTCCTTAGGAGATTCAGTGTTCTTTCTGGAAAAATCCACATTGAAACTACTTTAGTGTTAATTCTAAAGGAAAAAATATCTGAGAGTACTATTCGTCTCAAAGAGGTACAACAAAATCTTGTTTTTTTTATGTATTTACAGAGATTTACTCTGGGAAAAATGGAGTGGCCCAGTCACTATGCATGTGAGAAATTGTTGGTACTTTTGACCCACTATGACATGATCGAAAGAAAACTTGGTAGAAGGAACTCTAATCAACTACAGCCAATTCGGTAATATAACTTAGAGAGTTGTATGAAGGAGTCTCTGTGTTCTCATTTGGCTATTCTCCTTAATATCTTTAATAATGGGATATATAGCTCTTGGTTTTGTAAAATGGTGGAAAGCCCTGTTAGAATATTAAAGCTTATTCAGTACCTGCATAGTAAGTTCATGCTTTGACGTACTTCTCCACTTCAAGCATATAGTAATGATAGATTATAAAAAGAAATGAATATAAAAAGAGATAGCCAAGCTTAACAAGATAACCAAAATGGACCAGAAGAGAAGCAAAATGCGAAAGGAGTGGAGGTACTGAAACTGCGTGTTAGAGCCCCAGATCCAGAGCGCAGTAACGTCCTCCAGGGTGCACTGTCTGGAATGGGCACCGCAGAGCAAGACGACAGAGGAGTCGGACTTGTTGCTTCAAATCCAGGGTCTAGGGTGGAATCCCCCCCGTTCTGGAAGGAAGCTGGGATACAGGATAAAAACTGTGACCAAATGCTGCCTGAGGCCCAGAAAGCCTGCTGGGAATTACTCAGAAAGTACTGGAGAGATAGAGGTGAGGACAGAGATAATAGAAAAGAATAGACGAAGAAAAAAGGAAACAGCATAACATGTGAAGAAATATAATGTAAAAAAAAATTGTAACAAATTCATTCAAGATTAAATTAGTTTTTTTAAAAGTCTGTGAAATTCAGGGGTGGGGGTGGCTTTAAGAATGGTGGGATGTTCAATGAAATGATTGAAAGCGTATGTCCAAAAAAGCCAGAAGATGGAATATGAAACAAATGTAGATAGAAATCATTTTAAATGGATGGCTATAAAAAATGATCTTAATAAAAACAATCATTTAAATAAGAAGCAATAAATGGGACTCTAGTCTGAACTTGGTCAAAAAGAATTAGTGAATTGGAAAACTACTAAGGTCACACAGAAGGCAGCACAGAGTCTCCAATGAAAGAGTGCTAGAGTGGTTCTAATGCAGAGGCTAGTTTGAGAGGCACCAATTTATTTCTAGAAGCTAATAGAGGGAAAGGTTAAGAAGTAATTTTTGAAGAGATGATTTCTGAGAGTTTTCCACAATTTAAGAAAGAAGTTCTCAGACCCAATTACACTCCAAATATATACAAGATAAGTAAAAATAAATCCCACACACAAACATATTGTAGGCATCAAGGATAAAGGAGGAAATCTTAAAAATTATCAAACCAATAGGCAGGAATCATCAATGGATGTTAAAACCATTGGGTGAAACACTGTTGGACAAAAAGGATAGTCACACAGTCTAAAGTATCATCTGCAGATGAATTACAAAGGAAAGATGATACCTTAAAAGGGGGAGAATCAGATGGACTCACCATCATCACAGTCTCAAGTATTATATCACTTATTAATTACAGAGGAAAAATGGCTGCCTTGAAGAGTGAAGAAACGGCCAGTCATAGGACAGTAAACTGACATGTACCTCAACATGGTGCCCTGAGAAAGACACCACATCGTTTATGTAATATTCCTGCCAAAAGTGTTTACTTGGAATGTAATTATAAGAACACAATAAGATAAATCAAAATTAAGGAACCTTCTACAGAACAGCTTTCCTGGACTATTAAAAAATATGGATGCCATAAAAGATAAAACAAGCTAGAAAGTGTTTCTAGGTTAAAAGACATTAAAGAGACATAACAAAGCAAAGTGTTGTGATCCTGATTGGATTCTTTTTGTTTGTTTGTTTTTTAACCATTGTGGCCGTCTGGCAATTTGATGTAATTTTGAATTCCAAAAATATAATTGGATCATGCTTGTAAACTGATCTGTTAATCGGGGCATGATTGAGTTATGATTAGGGCATTGACTGGGCCATGTCAGTAGGGCGTTGAGTCCCACCCCTTGGTGGGTGGGCAATCGAATATAAAAGGCATGGCAAGAACAGAGTTGAAGTGGTTTTTGAGAAGCAGTTTTGATGTTGGAAAGAAGGCCCCAGGAGAAGAGAAGCAAGCCATTAGCCTGATCGTCTACAGCTGACCTTGTGGAGGAAACAGGACCTAAGCCCAGAGAGAAACACAAGCCCCAGGAAGAGAGGAATCCCAGAAGCCTGAACCCTGGCAAACGCCGGCAGCTGTCTTGCTCTAGCACGTGGCAATGGACTGTGGTGAGAGAAGAAACTTTACGCTTTATGGCCTGGTATCTGTGGACTTCTACCCCAAATAAATACCCTTTGTAAAGACCAACCCATTTTTGGTATTTCACATTAGAACCCCTTTGGCTGACTAATACAACCATAAAGGATATTTTTAGGACAATTGGGGAAATTTGAGTACAGACTATATATTAGATAATAATATTGTCAGTGTTAAATTTTCTGAGTGCGCTAGGTGTATTGTGACTCTGTAGGAAAATACCCTACATTGTCTGCAACTAACTTTCACATGGTTCAGAAAATATGTAAATAAAAAGAGAAAGCAAATGTGGCAAAATGTTTAGTGAATTCCATTGTTCATTGTACTATTCTTGCAACTTTTCTAAAGGTTTGAAGTTTTTCAAAATAAAAATTGGGAAGTATCGAAGAAAAAAGAAAAACTACAAAGGAATGACATTCTGATAGCATACATTTTTCATAACAGTAGTAGATACCAGAAGATGATGGAGTAATATTTTCCAAAATATTGAGCAAAAGTGATTGGCAACCTAGAGATTATTAAAGTATCATTCACAGGTCAGACATTTTCAGATGTTAAAAGAGAGTTTACCACTCACAGAGCCTTGTTAAAAGCCCTATTAAAGAATGTACTTCATTAAGAAGAGAAGTGAACTTAGGGAAGATGTTGAATTAATAAAACATTTGGCTAATTTAATAAACTGGAAAATATGCATATAAATATTTGCATAGTACTTGATTTATCATAAATGATAACAAATTAAAACTTCCAAAGTATGCATGTAAACATTTACGGGTAACTACTAAGACATTAGATATATAATCTGTCTTCCAAACCAGCAAATTTGACATTTAAAATAGATAAATAGGGAAGTGGATTTGGCTCAGGGGATTGAGCTCCCGTCTACCACATGGGAGGTATCCTGGGTTCGGTTCCCGGTGCCTTTCCTAAAGACGAGCAAGACAGCACACTGACGCGATGGGCTGGTGTGGTGCGCTGATGTAGTAAGAGACACAAGGAGGAAAACATAATGAGAGACACAACAAAGCAGGGAGCAGAGATGGCTCAAGGGATTAGATGCCTCCCTCCCACATGGGATATCCTGAGTTCGGTTCCCGGTGCCTCCTAAAAAAGGAAGACGAGCACACAGTGAACAGACACAGCAAGCGCAAACGAGGGTTTGGGGAGAAATAAAATAAATCCTTAAAAAAAAGTAGATAAATAAGACTTTCTTAAGCCAAAAGAATGAATAGTGAATATGAAAATGCATGATAAGGAAAAGAATGTATTGATAGACTCTAACAATTATAAGCTATGCACCTATCAAAAAATTATTTTTTGAATGAACTAGTCAAGTGAATAACTAGGGAACAATTCCATATATACATACATATATATATATATATATA
>JAQZBX010041421.1:0-22352 GCA_029593785.1 Cabassous unicinctus
AGATGCAGCAGACCAGGGAGCTGAGGTGGTGCAAGAGATTGAGTGCCTCCCTCCCACTCCAGAAGGTCCCAGGATCAGTTCCCAGTGCCTCCTAAAGAGAAGACAAGCAGACACAGAAGAACACACAGAGAGCAGACAGCAAGCACAAAACAACAAGGTGGGGTGGGTGAGGGAATAAATAAATAAATAAATCTTAAAATAAAAAAAACAAAAACAAATGGGAATTAATTAATCTGCCCCTCTATCTCAGAGGGTGAGGCTTGGAAGGGGGTTCACTTGGGCATGATGACTGCTGGGTTCTCCCTCCCTCAGGCACCTGAATGATGAGCCCCCCACTGTGCCCTGCCCAGGGTGGGTCTGGGGAAGTTGAGTCCACCCAGCTCCCCTTACCAGGGGCCCAACAGGAGACCTCCACGGACCTCTACACCCTTGCACTGCATCCCACGCAGGATCTGGGTTGGAGGTGTGGGAGAGGCTCCCCACGGCCATGGGCTGTCTACCTGGGGCATAAGGTGGACAGTGAATGGCCGAGAACCTTCTGGGGAGGCAAAGGGGGGACCACGTGAGGCTCCAAGGCCCCACACATGCTCCGTGGTCCCATCGGCTTTCACTTACAAATGCAAAAATGTTCTTTCGTAAATGATAAATAGATCACAATAATGCCAAGTATTAATAATAAGAGGGTGGACTCTGGGAATGCTGTATTTTATGCATGATTTTTCTGTGAACTTAAAACATCTCTAATTTTTTAAAAAAATCAAAACAAGGTAGCATCAATTAAAAAGTTGGTCACATTTTTTAAAAACTTCAAGAGGGCAACTACAGCACGTTAAACTCCAAGAGCGGGGTTTGGCAGAGCAGTGGAGCCGGCTGCCTACAGGGTGAATCCGGGAACTTGAGCCCTGTGCTCAGATCCTCCAACCCAACCCTTCCCTGTTTCCTGGATGTGCCCTGAGCTTCCTACCTCAGCCAGGTCACGCTGTCCTCTCCCTGCCATGACCCTTCCTCGCTCTCTGCTTTTGCTCTCCTGCTCGTCTTTGGGGCATGGCACCACCCTTTCCTTAAAGCCAGCCCTGCTCTCTTCTTCCCAGATGAAGACTGCAGTACTTAAAAGGCCATTAGGGTCTGTTCTGAGCATGTAGGCTGAGCTGTGGGGTTGAGCTTTGACTTCTGGAGCCATCCACCCTGATTTTTAGCTCTCCCATGGTGGGTTGCTGGCAAACTCAGCATGAAACCCAGTCTCCTTGGGCTCAGCTGCTCTTGACCTGATGGGAGAGGCTGGGACTCTCTAGAGACTCCCAACTGAGAGCCACCTCTGCTGGGTCTGTTTGAAAGGAGGAGGGTCTCCTTCCCCAGCTCTGTGAGGATGGTAGGGTGGGCCGTGGGTGGGCAGATGTGTGGCCTGTCCAGGCTTGCTGGCCCCTCCATGTGCGGTTTGTAGGCTCCCGGCTTATAGCCTCAGCTCTGAACAGTTGGTCTCATTCTGCCTTTGTCCTGCTCCCCCCTCCTCCTAGCCTGCGAACTCTGGTCCATCCTTCCTTCCCCACCCCTGCCCCATGCAGTGCTGCCTTCTCAGTGCTCCCCTGGCCAAGCCCTGAGGATGACAAAGTGCCCTTTTAGCTCCGTTCTTACATTGGGGAACTGCTGTCATGTCTGACCTGTGGCCGACACTCTCTTTTAGAAAACTGCTTGCTACGGATTAAATTGTGTGTCGTCGTTTCCCCCCCCCCCCCAAAAAAAAAGGCATATTCAGGTCCTTACCTCCTAGTCCCATGAATGGGGCCTGTGACAGTTTGAAGCCAGGTGGACCCCAGAAGATCATGTCCTTAGAGCAAATCCATTCCTGTGTGTGTAAACCTATTGTAGGTGTGACCTTTTGATTAGATTCGGTTAAGGGACCTTCCTTTTGATTAGATCATTTCAGTAAGGCATGACCCAGTGTGGATCTTAATCCTTTTACTGGTTCCCTTTATAAACGAGAGAAACAGGCAGAGACACACAGGAAGAAAATGGCAGAGATAGGGAGGTACCAGAGGCTGGAGGCTGGAATCAGTGGAGCACAAAAGCATGGAAAGAGGCCCCCAAGAGGCTGAGAGAGAAGGCCTATAGAGAGCAAGAAGATGAATCAACAAGACCCGGAAGAGAGGAGACAGAGAGAGACACAGGAGTGGATACCACTATGTGCCTGATCGCCCACAGTGGAGCTTGGGGAGAAAGTGAGCCTGGAGGAAAAGGCAGAGACCTGCAGAGCTGCCATTGTGTCTTGCCATGAGGCAGGAGTCCAGGATCTCCAGCAGCCGAGCTTCGCTGAGACAGCGTCTCGGATGATGCCTCGATTTGGACATTTTCACAGCCTCAGAGCTGTATTTTTGTTTGTTTGTTTGTTTTAGAAAGATTTATTTTATTTATTTATCTCTTCCCCACCCCCTCATTGTTTTGCATTTTGCTGTGTCTGTTTGTCTTGTTTCTTTCGGAGGCACTGGGAATCAAACCTGGGACATCTGATGTGGGAGGGAGGCGCCTAATCACTTGAGGCACCTCCGTTCCCTGCTTTGTTGTGTCTCTCGTTTTATTTTTCTTCTTGTGTCTCTTATTGCATCAGCTTGCTGTGCCTGCCTGTCGCGCCAGCTCACCGTCTTTTTCGGCAATGGGAACCAAACCAGCGACCTCCCATGTAGGCAGGAGCCCATCACTTGAGCCACATCCACTTCCCGGAGCTGTATGTTTTTAACCTAACAAATTCCCATTGTAAAATCCAGTCCATTTCTGGTATATTGCTCTCCCAGCAGCATTTAGCAAACTATTTGGAAATAGGATCTTTGAGGATGTGATTAATTAAAATGAGGCCAAAGCAGATTAGGGTAAGCCCTAATCCTATATGACTGGTGTCCTAATAAGAAGGGGAAAATTGGGCTCAGACAAGAGACAGAAGGGAGAAGGCCATGTGACGTTGGAAGCAGAGACTGGAGGGATGCATCTACACACCTAGGAACACAAGGATTGCCGGCAAACACCAGAAACTGGAAGAGGTCAGAAAGGCCCTCCCTACAGGTTTGAGAGGGAGCGTGGCCCTGCGAAAGCCTTGATTTGGGATTTCTGGGCTCCAGAACTTGAGACAGAACATTTCTGTTCTCTTCAGCCACCCAGTTTGTGGTACTTCCTGCAGCTACACAGAAGCATGACGGTGCTCCCTGCTGCATCTGGTCCTCCCAGGCTGGGATCCAGTTAACATTCTTGAACAAGCCTGCTACCATCCCTGGTGTTTAGCTAATTATCACATTTTCCCAAACTTGACCTTCCTGAGCTCGTCTCTGCTCGCCAATTAGAGGCGGTGGCAGTTGGAGGCTGGGCATTCTGCATGAGAGCACGTGAGCTTGGCGGGTCACACAGCCCCTCCAGGACACGGCCCAGATGTTGATAGTCCCCAGAGTTCCATCGTCAGGCACAGATAGCGGGCCCTTCTCCAGGCTCAGGAGAAATAGAGGCGAGGGACAAATGCCAGGCGGGTAGATGAAAACTGCTATTACAGTTATGCATTTACAGATGCATTTTTTTTTTTAAGATTTATTTTATTTATTTATTTCTCCCCACCCCCTCATTATTTGCATTTGCTATGTCTGCTTGTTGTGTGCTGGTCTTCTTTTTAGGAGGCACCGGGAACTGAACCTGGGACCTCCAGTGTGGGAGGGAGGCATCTAATCGCTTGAGCCACCTCTGCTCCCTGCTTTGTTGTGTCTCTCATGTTTTCCTCGTGTCTCTTGTTGCGTCATCTCATTGCATCAGCTTGCCATGCCTGCCTGTCACGTCAGCTCGCTGTCTTACTTGTCTTCTTTAGGAGGCACCAGAAACCGAACCTGGGATCTCCCAAGTAGTAGGCGGGAGCTCAATCGCTTGAGCCTTATCCACTTCCCTACAGATGCATTTTTAAAAGCAATATTTCTTTATGCCAAGACTTCAAGAAATACAAAATTTGGGCCCAAGACTGATGTTTCCTCTGCAGCTTATAGCATCTAACTGAAGCTCAGATTTCAATCCTGCTCTTTTCTGAGAAACCTAAGGCCTTGTTGCTTGGAACTTCAGTACATAAAATGGATTGTATGAGCTGCTGGCATCACTCTGTAGATGTGAGATGGACCATGGTGCTGGGTGATCTACTGTTCCCCAGAGAGGTCCCATGATTGGCTCTTTGCTTCTGGGGAACACGTACTCCCAGGAGACCTGCCAGAGTTTGCTGATGCCACTGGACTCAGCGAGATGTCTCCCTGAGGTGCCAGGTTTTTTTGTGGGAAGCACCATTTGAAACATCCATTTTTATATTAAAGCAAACTTGGACATGTTGCTGAGTTCAAGCAGTATTCACACGGTTTTTCAAGATAAACTGGAGACTCTAAAACAGAGCTTGGCAAACTATGGCCCAAGGGCCAAAGCCGGCCTATCACCAGTTTTTATAAATAAAGCTTTATTGGCACACAGACACACCCATCCATTTGTGACTTGTCTGCTGCTGCTTTTGTGCTACAATGGCAGAGTTAAGACCATGGAGACCTTGTGGCCCTCAGAGCTGAAAATATTTATTATCTGGCACTAAAGAAATGTTTGCCAGCAGGCTCTAGAAAATATCCTCATTGCTTAGTGCCCACCTGGAGCTGTGGCCCCAGCCCTCTGCTTGTGTCTGTGCACTTGGGTTTACATCGCACTCGGCATGGAATGAGGACCGGCTTTGGAGTCAGAAGCAACTGGCCTTTATCTCCCTGCAAAGTTCCTTCCCTTCCCTGAGCCTGGATTTCTCATCATTAAACTGGAAACATGCCTTCCTCCTCCCACACACTCTGAGCTTCTGCAAAGTTCTTGGCCAGAGGTGGGTCCTCAGGAAACAAGCTCTCCCTCTTCCCTTTCATTCTCCAAGCCTCCTGCAGTTGGGAGCCACTGCGCCTGGAGCAGCCCTTTCCTGCAGGCCATAGCAGGAGCGTCACACCCGAGCTGAGCTCCTCCCTTCCCTGATCAGACCCCAGCCCACCCCACCCCCCATACTACCCTCACCCTGTCAAGGTAGCATCTGGAGACTCTTTTTAAAAGGGATGGAATGCACCATTCTCAATAATTGTTTTCAAACAGCAGAGCAGGAGGGGCAGATTTCTAGTCAGGCAGTAAGTTGTTTCCAGCTGTTAACCATTCACATTCTGGAAGAATCCCTGAGGTCCCCCCAAAGCACCTCCCCTGCTGAGAGCAGACTGGCTCCTTGGGCCTGTGTTGAGTGTGGCATCCAAAGGATCTTCTGGGCTTTCAGAGCCGAGGCCATCACCTTTGACCCTTCCTTGCATGAGGACAGTCCTTTGTACTGTATGTTCTTAAACCATTTTTTTGTTGTTGTTGAATGAATGATTCCTCTCTGTGCCAGGATTCAGATATTTTTCCTCTTTTCTTTTCTAATTTAATCCAGAAATTGGCCTGGACTGACTAAAGGCTTGCCAGTGTTTGCAAACACTCAGCAGGCATATGGGCTCAATTTCTCACCAACTTTCAAGAATGCTGGGGCTGCCTAGTGATGGTGGGGAAGGTGGTGGTAGGACAGGAATGTTTTCTGCTGGTCGCGGGGGTATCTCATGAACCGGCCACGGAGCTGCAAGCCAACCAGGGTGAAGGCATCGCCCCGAGTCCCTGTTCACGTGTCTCTGGCTCTGGTTCCTGGGAAAGAGAAAAACATCTCTGAAACCAGAGACTAAAATTTGCTTCCCTTTAAGTTGAGGGGAGCAGTACAGGGCTCCTGGGGAAGGGTTGGGATGGGGGTGGGCTTAGGGCCTAGCCATAGCACAGGATAAGAGGACAGCAAGCAAAAGCTCATACGATAGCACCCCAGGCCTAGGGGTGTGGCAATGTCCTGAGCCAAAGCACAGCCGGTTCCTGGTTGTCCCCGATCCTCAGACTTGTCCCACTGGGCTGAGAGGGTAGGCCCATGTGTCCCCAGAAGATGTGGCTGTGGGGGCCCAGCAGTGTGCGTGAGGCTGTGTACAATGCTTAGGTGCCGTCAGGAGCCAGGCAAGAGGCATAAGGAGGGACTTGGGTAGGCAATAGGGATTAGTGGGGACTGGAGTGACAGGAGATGCCATGCCCCTCAGAATCCCCACCTGGGTCCTGGTCACTGTTGCCTGCTGTTTTTGCCCTAGGAAGCCAGAAATTCAATTTTGATAGGAACTCGAACGATTTTTCACAGTAGACAACAAATTGGAATTGAGAACCCAGGCTGGATCTGCAGCAGGTGAATCAGACCAGACCTGCCAGACAAGTCTGGCCTGTGGGTGGCTGGGTTGAACCTTGCAGCCTAGAAGAAAGGAGGCAGCTGCCTTCCCTGCAGGGCACCGTCATGAGGCATAATTAGTGCCTACCTCCTAGGGTTGTTGTGAGTTCAATACCAAAAAATAAAATAAAATAAATGCTGAGCAGACTGCTGGGCAGGTGGCAACTGTCTCACAAATGGGAGCCGTCATTGGTCGAGCATTCGTTTGTTGGTTCCATGCTCTCTCAACCGCTCGTCTAAGTCGGACCCCATCCTGGACCCTGGGGGACAGAAATGAGCAAGACATGTCCGTGCCTCCAGGCACATTGGAGCTGGTTAAGAAATGTGCTGAGAGGGGCACGTGCAGGACCATATGGAGTCACAGAGAAGAGTGCCTGGGGTCTCTGGGTCAGAGGAGGCCCCTCCCCTAGAAATGTCTTATCAGTACAATCTGACTTTTGAGCCTGGCTTCTTTCACCTTAGCAGAATGCCATGGAGATTCATCCAAGTTGTTGCATGTATCGGTAGTCTGTTTCTTTTTTATTGCTGTATAGTATTCCATTGGATGGATGATGAATCTACCACAATTTACTTATCCTTTTCCAATTCCATGGGCACTTGGGCTCAGCTGCCCCTGCAAGCAAGGGCAGGGGTTACCCTAGAGGAGAACGCAGTGGTGGCAGACGTTGTTCCGAGTGGACAACAATCCAAGTCTCCTGGATTTTTCCCTTGGCTTCTCCATCTATTGCATCTTTCTGGCTCACCTACTCACTGGGTCATTCATTCTAGAGCAGGGGTTCTTAACCTTTTTTATTCCATGGACCCTTTGCCAGTTAGGTGAAAAACACGGACTACTACTGTAATTTATTGCATACGTTCATAAGTGAAGGAAATGCTAGGTTTCAGTTAGACTTCAGAGAATATAAAGATAATAAGTTGATAGCATGTGCCAAGGCCCAGAGGCAGTGCCGCCTTACATTGCACGTTGTTGGCCTGGCTGGAGTGAAAGGTGTTGAGAATGAGGCAGGAGCTGAGGTTGGCTAGACTCAGACCTTTAAGGGCATTTTGCGCCAGGCTAAGGGGCATGGGTTCCATCCTCCGAGGCCCTAGGAGTCTCTGACATAATATTACAGAGGCGTGGTGTGGTTGGTTTGGGTCTAGAAAATTCGACATATCTCTCTTAGGGAGTTGGAGGCTTAATGCCTTCTTCTGGTGGAAATACCTTCCCCCACAGCCTGAAGACAGAGGAGGTAGCATCTCCTGAGTTGGGATGGAAGGCACTTCCATGAGTTCCTCCATTGCCCCCGCAACCCTCTGAGGGTTCCCTTTGCCAGATAAGATCAAAAGGTCAGAGTGGCCATGGGCCTGGGTTGTGCAGGCCAGAGGGTTTCACACGAAAGTGGGAAGGGAGGGTGTGACCCGCAGGGGTACCCAGCCCAGGTTTGGCCCTCCCCTAACACTTTGGCCTGGGGAAAAAACAACCCCAAATCCATAGAAATGCCTAGGCATTTTTTCATGGTGGCCCTTTCGGATTTCCCAACCACACTTGACATCTCACCTGATATCACTGACCATGCACCTTCCTCCCCTTCCTTTCCCATCTATGTGTATGAGTCTCCTGGATTTTTCCCTTGGCTTCTCCATCTATTGCATCTTTCTGGCTCACCTACTCACTGGGCCATTCATTCTAGAGCAGGGGTTCTTAACCTTTTTTATTCCACAGACCCCTTTGCCAGTTAGGTGAAAAACACGGAATACTACTGTAATTTATTGCATACGTTCATAAGTGAAGGAAATGCTAGGTTTCAGTTAGACTTCAGAGAAAATAAAGATAATAAGTTGATTTTTTTCAATTCATGCTCACAGATCCCCTGAAGGGATCCATGGGCCCCTGGTTAAGAACCCCTGTTCTAGAGCATCTGCTATGGACCAGGCATAGTTGTAGGTGCTGGGAATGTCAGGTGAGCAGGCCTGCAGACAGCTCGCATTCTGGTGGGGGGGGAGGGAGTTGGACAATAGACCAGTGATAATGATACAAGTTAGAGAATGTTCCAATGCGGGGAGGGAGGGGGAGGGTACCATGGCTTGCCTTCACCTCTGTGCCTTCTCCTTTAAGTGCATGTGAATACACACACACACACACACACACACACACACACACACCACACCACACCATTCCACCTCCCCACCCCCATCCCCACCTCCTCTGGAAATCCTCCTGTGACAACTGATGCAGGGAAGCCTTGGAGCAGCCTGTCTGTCCTTGGCCCCCCATGGTGAGCTGACAGTTGTCAGAGTGGGAGCTAGAGTCCCCGCAGATGAGAAGGGCCAGGCACCGCCGCTCCTTGCTGACAGCTCAAGGCTGCCGCGCGGGGCTCCAGCAAGGAGATGACAGCTGAGCCAGAAAAGCGCGAGGGCGGGATGTCGCTTCTGGGGCTCCCTGTCTGGGCTGGGTTGGTGCTGGCATTCCCATCCCAGGCCCCTCCTGGGCGGCTTCCGTGCTGAGCTGCAGTCCGGTGCCCTAGGCATCCTGCTCCCTGCCCAGGGGAGCCCCTTGTTGGTGCATCTCAGAAAGGTTAGGGGACTCCCTCAAAGGCGCCCACAAATTTAATCTCAGATTCACAGTGGCTCTATCTACCTGATTTTGCGTATTCCGTACCTGGCTAAGGACCTGGCACACAGTAGCTGCTCAGTATTTACTGAGCCTTCTTAATGAATGAAAGAGTGAGTAAATTCCCATAAAGTGAATGTGGGACAGTTTGAAGTTTTTTGTGTGTGAATCTCAGAAAAGATCATGCTCTTGGAGCTAATCCATCTGGGACAGTTTGAAGTTTTTTGTGTGTGAATCCCAGAAAAGATCATGCTCTTGGAGCTAATCCATTTCTGGAGGTGTAGAACCCTTTGGATTGACCCAGGGTGGGTTTGGCCCCCTTCCTGGAGCACTTTATAAACAGAGGACTGAGAGCACAGATGCACACAGAAAAAAACCTCAGGGACAGAAGGAGGGGTCCCAGAGGGCCAAGGCTGGAGTCAGCAGGGCCCAGAGGCATGGAAAGAGGTCCCTGAGAAGCTAGGCTGACAGAGCAGCTCAAAGCTGGAGAGAGGTGGCCGGGAGGAGAGGGGAGAGATGAGCCATATGCCTGATGGCCCACAGCTGAGCTCAGGGAGAAAGTGAGCCTGGAGGAGAAGGGAGAGATCTGCCGCCATCCTGTCTTGCCACGTGGCAGGAATCCAGGATCTGCCAGCAACCGACCTTTGGTGAGACAGCATCTTCTGATGATGCCTTAATTTGGACATTTTCACAGCCCAGAACTGTAAGCTTTTCCCCTAATAAATAAAAACCAACCCGTTTCTGGTATTTTGCTTTGGCAGCCTTTAGCAAACTAAAACCCACTCCCATAAAAAACAGACTCAGCCTGTCCATAGAAAACAAGTCCCAGTGGAGCGAGTGCTCTGCTGCCGCCGTCTTTATTCCTCACAGAGAGGCATGTTTTAAATTTTAGCAGGTTTGCCAAATTGCCCTCCAAAGCCACGTTAATGATTCCCACTCATGTGGTAAGTTTCTCCCTTTTCCTGCATTGCCGTTTCCTTGCTGGTCAACTGGGATAATAATGCTTGCTTGCAGTGGATCGTGGAGGCAAAAGCTAGTGTACCTGACGTAGGCTTTGGAAGGTCAGAGGTTAACCAACCAGGTGCAACCCTTGCTCCTTCTGTCCCTGACATTTGCAAAAGTAACTCCAGCCCTGGGGAGTGGATGTAGTTCAGTGGTTGATCACCTGCTTCCCATGTACAAGGTCCCAGGTTCATTCCCTGGTACCTCCTCAAAATAATAAAATAAAAATAAAAAAATAAAAAAATAAAAATAAAATGTAGCCCCAGCTCTTGTCCTCAAGAAGTGTGGCTCTTAGGGAACCCTCGCTTGCCTTCATCCACAGCCATACCCTCTTGGAGAGGAGGTCAAGCGGAAGGGACCCTTGAGCTGGTCTCAATGGCAGAGTTGGTGTTCCCAAGTGAGAAGGTAGGGAGGATGTCATTCCACCAAAGGAGATGTCCTGCCTTTGGCACAAAGCAGCACCACATGGCAGGCATGAGGCGTGGAGCAGGGAGGCCTCGGGAGCTGCCAAGGCCAAGTTTGGAGCCAATCCTGCAGCCTAGGGAGCTAACCCAGTGCTAGGCATGGTGGCAGCAATGGTGAAGGAGGCAGACGTGCTCTCTGCTCCATGGAGCCCAAGTCTAATACTAGGAGATGGGCAGTTAACAATCTGCCAAAAAAATACAATGATTTGAGATGATTGACAGCACAGTAGAGGAAATGACATGGGGTCCTGGGCCAAAGCAATTTTGAGTTGACACAGGATTGTCCAGCAGGGGGCGCTCTCCTACTGATTCCAATGGAAATAGCATTGTACCAGGAACAGGAGGGAAAGCAGCTGCCCCCAGGGCCTGTCTCATGCTGCTTTGCAGGCCTGAACCATCAACCCCTGCCCCACCCATGGCCTGGCAAGGTGGGCCCTGCAAACTGACCCTGGGCCCTGCCCCTGGGCCCTTCCCACCCTAAGCACAAATGATCAGGGAGGACTTCTGCCTCCAAGAATTCCACCCATCTCTCGTTAGTTCTGGATTCCCCCTGGGAAGCAGGGTGCCAGGGGCTTCACACACTTCTGCAATGCACTCATCCATTTTCTCATCTGCCCAGTCCCTTGCACAACCCCTGCAGATGCCTGCTCTGGGCCAGCCTCGGGGGTGCCCAGAGCTGGTCAGCACAGTGCCCTGCCGCTGAGAGCAGGGTTCTGCCAGGGAGCTGAACCACTTTCCACAGGTCCTTGGGATGAAGAAAATGAAAATCATTTCCCACTCCATTGGAGGCGGATGGTAGAAATCACGCTAAATGAGTTCACTTTCTGGGAGGGATCTTTTCCTAGCAGACAACCTTCCCTGGTGAGATTGAATGCCATACATGAGGCCTCACCAAAGTGCCTTCATTCTTATCCAAGATCTGAAATCCCCATGAGCCTCTCACCTGCGTAGAGAGACAGGATGCCAAGCTGACCGATCTCAGACCCTCTATTCGAGTTTCCTCTGTCTCCTGGGTCAGTGCCTGCTCTGCCAGGGTCTCTCCCTTCTAACACACCATGAAAGGGGCGCTCGTGATGCCAGCAGGGAGGCCAGCCAGAGTCCTCGCCATTCTCACCATGATGGAGTGGTCAGGTCTGGCCCCTGGGCCCTTTACCTGGGTGCCCACCCGGTCCCAGCCCTCGGCTGTAATGAGCCTTTCTCTCTGCAGCCTTTCCTGGCCCCCTGCCAACCCCACTCCCCCCATCCCAGCATAGGTGGAAGGTTCTGGATTCCACTCTTGTGATGTGTCACCTCCAGTTCCAAATGGGAACCAATGCCCGGAACTCTTGTGGTCTGTGTGACCTGAAAAGTAGGATGGGGAGCAGCGGCAGATGTGGGGGGAGCTGTAACACTGAGGCCTGATGCCATCTCTCCGCTTCTCCTTCAACAACCAGGAGACGAACTCCCCCTAAGCCACTGCCCCCTCCTCTCCGATGTGGCATTTTCCCAGTCCCTTTCCTTGGGCCAAATGGTGATAGAGCCACAGAAGAACACCATTTCCAGGGGGAAAATGAAAAATAAATTAAGTTTTCAAATTACATGGTATAGCCTGGTAGGACGTGGGTCCCAGGAGCTCAGGAGGCTGAGTCGTGCCAAATAGACGCTGAGATTGCCTGGCTGAGGATGCCAGGGGTGGCATGAGGTCTCACTGCATGTTTCCCCTCCCCAAAACGTCTTCTGGAGCCCGGACTCCGAGCAGAACCTCCTAGAGCTCCGTGGTCAGCAAGAGCCGACAGGCTCAGCCGAGCACCAGGGCAACTGCCAACAAGAATCAACATCCCTTCCTTCTCTCGCCTCCTTCCTTGTCAGTGGCCCGCAGCTGCCGAGAGGCCTCTGGGGGAAAATCAGGCCCTGGCCGGCGGCCTCAGCCGTGTCCTTCCCTGTTCTGCATTGTTATCCCTTTCTGAAGAGCTGTCGGGTTTGGCAAGTGGGAAGGTCAAACCTCAACGTGGGGCTGCCAGGGAAAACTCCAGGCTGGGACCCATGCACAGATGTGCCCGATGAGCAGCAAAATGGGTACAGACCCATCTGGGGCCAGGAGCAGGACCCAGCGTGGGCCCAGAGGGGCATGTCCACATGGCCCAAAGTTTGGGATCCCAGAGAAAGAGTTCATGGTATTTGGACCCTCCTGTAACTTGCTGACAATTTTATGGAGCTTGTGCTAAGCACCAGGGATTTGGCTAGATGCTTTAAATACCTTGTTGCAACCCTCAGGGGCAAATACTGTTACTACTTCCATTTCACAGAAAGGAAACTGAGGCCCACAGAAATGAAGTAACTTGCCCAGAGTCACATAGCAGGATGGGGCAGAGTCCCCCCACCCCTTTCAGTCTGACCCCTGCCCTTTCTTTGCTACCTCCCAAATTCAGGGGAGGGTGGGGGCAGCTTCTTGCTGTCCTTTGCACCAGCGTGGATTTTTTTTTTCTTTTTTTTTCTTTTTTTTTTCTTAACGGCAACTTTGTTCTTTCAATGGCCCTGCTGTAGTGTTTCATTCATTTGCCCAATAGATAAGCATTGAGCCTCCACTGGGTTCTGGGCATCGATCCACTTGCTGGGGTAGGTGGAGGAACCCTGGTCTCCAGCCTGGGGGACCTTGCAGAGATAACCCCAGAGGACTGGACTAGTTTTGCTCCTTACAGGTGGTAGAGGAGGCTCTGCTGGCTGGAGAAGTCAAGGAGAGCCTTTTGGAGGTGCGTTCTTGGACTTGATCTTGAAGAAGGGGCTGCCACTGTCTCCCTGCTTCTCTGTGTGACCTTCGTGATGCACTTCTGCCCATTGAGCTGCATGCCAGTTTGATATTTTGAATAGTGACGAGGGTCCTGTTCATTTTTGCATTGCTGCTAAGTATTTGCTAAGAAACCAGAGGGTAGAGGAGTTCTGCAAAGGGAATGCCTGTTCCAGTGAGAGAACCAGACTCTTCCAGCAAGCCTCATTTATGCACCACGAGATGAACACAGATCAGAACATTCCCCATGGGAAGTCAACAGATCGCCCTTGCTCTCAGCTACAGGCTGCACACTCTTTTCAAATGCCTCCAGCATGGTGGTCCAAGCCCCTCCTTTGGGGCCACCAAGAGAACGAGAACGGGTCTTCCTGACACCGAGCAAAAGCAGGTTCTTTCCTCCCGATGCACTTGAAAGACCAATTTTGGAGATACCGGGGTTTCAAAGAGAGAAGGAGTTTATTTGTTTTTGCAAGCAAAGGAGGACAGTCCAAAAACAGCCCAAAAACTGCCTCCTGGAACTGCAGTAATCCTGATAATTTATAATATCCAGACTTAGCAGTTTATGCTAATGAGAAATTGGGGTGGAGCTGGCTTAGGTTCCTTCATTAATAAACATTAAGGGGCTGAACAGGATGGGGGCGCGTGGGTACAAAACTGGGGTGAGTCACAAGGTTATTACAATCACAAGATAATCATTATCAGATATCAAGGCATCAGGGATAGAGGGATTACAGACCAAGGGTCAGTTACAAGGTTTTTTGCATGGATTTCAAACAGAGGAGGGTGGAGTGGTTTACCATTTCAATAGAAATGACTGTATACAAAGATTAGATCCCTGTGGAATAATCATCATAATAGCAGGTAGAAATGACCATATGCAGGGATAAGATCCATCTGGAATAATCATCGCATTGGCAGGTTTTTAGTTGGAAATGACCATATACAAAGGGTGAAGTCTAGCCAGTTTCAGTAACTTCAGATATTTGTCTTTGGCTATTTTATAATATACTGTTAGTAAAAAGGCATCTATATGATGACTCAGTAATCATAATCATTTGTTAACTCTTAACCCTCAGTTACATTCTCCCTGGTTATTTTAGGGGTTCCCAGAGCAGTCACAAGCTAGGCTACGGGGCACCTCCCGAAACCTCACAATAAGTGAGAGGCTTTGGCTTGCTCTCCCCACACAGTGGCCTGGCTGTAGGAATTGCCTCAAGCTCAGGTCAGCTGGTAACTCCACTGAAGACTGGGGTTAGGGAATGGAAATTGCAACCAGTAGCTCTGCTTCCCAGCTAGGGAGTCCATCTATCTCTGCCCCCAGCCCACTACCCCGTGGCCCAGCCAGCAGGCCTTCCCCCATAAGGAGGCCCATTTCCAGGGCCAGTTCCCACTTTCCTGGCCCCCTCACCCCCACCATGGCAGAGGAGAGAGTCACCTCTACCAGCAGCCGCAAGCCATCTCCCAGGGCTCTCCATCGTGCCCGGGATAGAACTCTGCCACCAAGAAGGCAAACTTATACATTATCATGCAGAGCCTTGCCCTTCCTTATTGTCTATTCCAGAACAGAAACTTGGCTGCATCTTTGCATAAGCAAAAGGCGCATGATGATGTATTTCCCCCAAACAAGAGGGCCCCCGTGGCCTTTTTTTTTTTTTTCCAGAGAATGGCTGCAGCTTTGAACATTTCCCCCTAAGGTTTAAAGATTCCAGGATCAATTTCTCAGACAGAGCTCAAGGTCATTGTCTCTGGGCTTCCCCTCCCCCTACAGTCTGGGCAGAATAGGGCAGCTCTTCCCCAGCACATCTAGGCCTTGGTAAGGGTTTGAAGTAGGGCTGGGGGGCAGGGAGGACATTTAGGGTCCTTTGCTGGAGCCCTATGTCATTACAGGGCATCAGAGGGGCCCACTGCTGGGTTACACACTCTGCCCATTTCCTGTGATTTCACATTCTCCCAAGTTATTCACTTACTCACTCATTCAAAAAATCTTCAGGGAGCACCTACTCTGAGTTAGACCCTGCTGGAGATACGGCTGTGAGCAGTACCTCCTGCATCAAGTTTGTAGACTAACTGGAAGACAGGCAGCAAGTAAACAAATCAATAATTCAGGGTGATAATAAGTGTGATGCAAGGAATAAAACAGGGTGGTGCTCCAGAGGGAGCTGGGGTGGACCTGGGGGAGCACTTGCTTTAGAGGGTGCTTGGTGTGCACTTTGAGGAGGACACAGCTATGCTAACAGTTGTGCTGGGAAGAACTTGGGAAGCTGGGAATACAGCAAGTACAAAGGCCCTGGGGTGGGGATAAGTTCCCTGTTCAAGGAGCAGCCAAGGCCAGCAGCTGGACCCATGAGCAAGGCCAAGGGCAACCTGAAAAGAGGTGGCAGGACTCTTGGCCTTGAGGTCGTGGTAAGGAGCTTTGATTTTATTCCAAGTGCAGTGGGACAGCTTTGGGGTAGGGGAGCGGTGTTTAAGCAGGGGAGTAACTGCCTCCCCTCTTTGAAACATATTTACTACAACTTTTTTTTCCCAAATGTTCTTCAGATATCTAAAGAATTTGGGGGCTGGAGAGGGGACTAGGGAATTCCAGGCATGAGGAATTGCGCAAGCAGCAGGAGAGGGCAGCCAGGGTTGGGAGAAGGCTGAACTACGAGGAGTGAAGATTTCCTGGAGGAAAGTGGTGGAAGTGGATCACAGAGGGGCCAGCCAAGGCCAGCAGAACGAGGGCCCTGAGTGCCAAGCTGAGGAGCTGGGCCTGTTTCTGAAGGCACTGGGGAGCCATTGAGGGTCTTAGGAAGAGGGAAGAGGAGGCCAGATCTACTCAGAGTAGTACCCACTGTGAAGATTGGCTCATGGAGTGGTAGGACATAAGGTGAGGGACCACTAGGGACCCTTTCACCTGCCGAGAGATGAGGGGGTAAGATTGAGGAGGAGGAGGAGATGGGAGGGAAATGTTTGGACGCTGTCTTCTGTCTTCTTTTGCTCTTGACACATCTGTCCACTCTCTGTCTTGTAGCCATGTCCATATTACGAAGCATTTCACTGAGAATTTTACTATTAGCACCAGAGGTCCCCATATGTATTAGTCAGCCAAAGAGGTGCTGATGCAAAGTACCAGAAATCTGTTGGCTTTTATAAAGGGTATTTATTTGGGGTAGAAGCTTACAGTTGCAAGGCCCTAAAGAGTCCAACTCAAGATATCATAAGAGGTATGTTCTCACCCAAAGTCATTTGCCATATGTTGAAGCAAGATGTTGGGCAATGTCTGTGAGGTTTCAGCCTTCCTTCTTCCTCTTAAGGCTCCATGGTCCCAGCTTCTTCTGATCTCAGCTGTAGGATGTCATAAGGCTCATCTCTCTCCAAGGGCTCATTTCTTTCCAGGCTCAGCTGCTCTGTTCTCTTCATAAGGTCAAGTATAGACTATCAGGTTCATCTCTCTTCCCAGGGCCTCTGCATGTCCAATGAGCTGTCTCTATTCCTCTGTGTTCTTCTCCTGTGTGTCTACTTCCATGTGAGAGTCTGTTTTATCAGCCCACCAAGGGGGTGGAGACTCAGCCCTCCATTCCCTAATGACGTGGTCGAATCAAAGCCCTAATCTTAACATAATTTAGATAAAGACATCTCAGTTGAATCTAATACAGTCAAAGGGTATCACAGCCAGAGGAACAAACCAGTTTACAAACATATTCTATATTTTGTTTTGGAATTCATAAATAATATCAAACTGCCACACTATGCCTACATGGGACCCATTGGATCTGGGCAGGGCTGCTGGCACCTAAGTCCACTCTTGGCTTCTCATCTGAACACATCCCATAGGGAGCAGGAGATGGTTGGACTCAGAGGCTATGGTGATCCCCGTTCCTTCCCCCCACCACCCCAAAAAAGCTGGAGTGTCCCCGAGAGGGCAGGGCAAGGCACACCTCAAAGGCCAGTGGAGAACAAGGTCTGTACTTACCTGCCCCACAAGACACGTGTTCCTGATGCTTCTATTCCCAGAGTCTTAATGGGGCAACTGGGAGGCCAGACACCAGGGGAAACCCCTGGCCCCTGTTTGCATGGTTTGGGCTCTGCCACATGCCATTAATGAGCAAGAGGACACCCTGGGCCAGCCGGTCAGGGGTCCCCTGGGCTACCAGTACCCCATGGGGGTCCCACCCCCTGGGAGGGAGATGCTGAGGCCTGACTTCAGAGAGACCACAATGAGGGTTCCTAAGTGGCATGGCGGGGTGAGAGGCACTAATTCAGACCCACCCTGTGGTAGATTGAATGATAAACCCCTAGTTGAGATGTGTTCCTCATCACAATCCACATCCCTGTGGGTATGGACCTGTTACAAATAAATAGAATCTCTTGAAGATGTTATTTTTAATTAAGGTCTGGCCCAATTGAATGAGGGCAGGTCTAAATCTGGATTACTGGAGATCTCATAAAGAAGACTCAGAACTCACAGAAAAGAGAAAGGAGATGGCATGGCCATGAGAGGGGAGGGAGAGGTAAAAGCCAAGGAACCCCAAGGATGGCCAGCAGCCAGCACCAGAATGCAGCAGATTTTGGGGGAGAAAGCCTAGATTTTGGACTTTTCCTGGCCTCAAAACCATGAGCCAATAAGTTGCCATTGTTTCAGCCAACCTGTTGTATGATATTTGTTATAGCAGCTTGGGCAAACTAACACACACCCTGTCCTGGTTTGAGTGTTTTGTGGACCCCAGAAAATTATGGCAAACCATTCCTGTGCACGAAAGCCTATTTATATATGGGGTCTTTTGGTTATGCTCAGTTAAGGGGCCCTTTGATTAGATCACTTTTATTAGATTGTTTTAGGGCCTTTGACTGGCCTACATTGGGTCTCTACCCTCTTGGGGGAGGCTTATATAAGCAGAGAACTGAAAGCAAAAACACACAAAGACATCTGCCATTTTTACCCTGCCTTGTGAAAAAGGGCTCTAGGATCTGCTGTAGCTGAGAGAGAGGCCAAACCCTGAGAGACTGAGAGAGAGGCTGGAGAGTGAAATCATCAGAGCAGCTGAAGCTGAAGACAGGAGGCCCAGGAAGGGATGGCCTTGATTTGGACGTTTTCACAGCCTCAGAACCATAAGCTTTTACCCTAATTTCCCTTTATAAAAGCCAACCCATTTCTGTATTTTGCTCCCAGCAGCTTTGGCAAACTAAAACACACCCCTTTGAAGAGAGGGAGGGGCACCAGTGTTGTACAGCGAGACAGTGGCACGGCTGGGGTCAAAGTCAAAGCCCATCTATGAGACATCTTCTGAGACGAGGGCCTGCCCTGGTAAAACCGTGCAAAGCTGTGCCCCACGTGTGAGAGGGCAGAGGTTTCTTAGGGGAGGAAAAGATGAAAAGTATGCATGTTTACAAGCTGGGGGAGTTGTTGGAACCTGGCCTTGGTGGCTGGTGCTGACTGTCAACCTGGGCCCCTGTTTTAGTTTGCTAAAAGCTGCCAAAAGCAATATAACAAATGGATTGGCTTTTACAATGGGGGTTCATTAGGTTACAAGCTTACAGTCCTGAGGCTGAGAAAATGTCCAAATCAAGGCATCATCAGGCAATGCTTTCTCCCCAAAGACCAGCACGTGGAGGCATCTGCTGGTCTCTCCTTTCTCTTCCAGGTTTCGTTGCTTCAGTTTCTGGCTGCCTCTCTCCTGGGTTCTGTTGATTTCAGTTCCTTGCTGTCCTGGCGTTCTTTCTTTGCTCCTGCGGCTTTTCTCTTGTGTGTCTCTCTGTATTCATCCTGTTCATAAAGGACTCCAGTACAAGGATTAAGACCCACCATGGGTCACACCCTACTGAAGTAACCTAATTAAAAGGAAAGTCCCACTTACAATAGGTTTACACCCAAAGGAATGGATTAGCTCTGAGGCCATAAAATCCTCCAATTACCACCGCCCCCATCTTCCCAGCTCCTCTCTGCTGAGAGCACCCCTCAGGAGCCCAACAAGGCCCAGTGGACTTCAAAAGTGGTGGGGCTTTGAAGGACAAAGTCAAGGACTCCTGGTCCAGCAGATGCAAGCTGGCTGCCAAGGGTGGCCCCAAAAGCTGAGCTTCTCCAACCCCAGAGGCCCATGCTCCACAGCCTGACACCCTGGAGCTGTGGCTGCCTCATTCCCACCCCCAGCAGGATGGAGCCTGGAAGGAGCTCAGACAACTCCACTGTCTCACCAAGGTTGGCGCCTAGCACTGGGGTTTCCAGGGTGGCCCGAATTGGGAAATGGGGTCACGCCTGGCCCAGTGTTCTCTTCAAGAAAGAGGGCAGTTGCCCTCAGTCCCAGTGGACAGGGCCAGGAGAGAGTGGAAAGATCCTGTGCTCAGAAACCACTGCTTGCCCCTTCTCTTCCGTGCAGCTGGTGACCTGGCCTCCTGTCCTCCAAAGGCTGTCGGGAGGATAAAATGAAATCATTTGGGAAACTCAGCCCCGGAAACCTTCCAAATAAAACAAGGCGTGTCTCCTGTACTTCAGGGATATTGTGCCTGCAAGTTCAGTGTACTGCAGGAGAGAAGGGGGACAGAGTCCCCTCAAGGTCCATCCCCCAACCAGCCACCCATCTCTCACCCCACCCAACACAGAGCCAAGGTGGACTGCCCCTATTTAGAGGGCTGGGTGAGCCAGGGCTGGGTGGGAGGTGGCAGCCACCCCCCCCCATTCCCATCCCCATCACTCTTCAGTCTGTCCTCTCTCCACTCATCCCTGATCCATTGAGTTCCTTTGATCTATTTTCCATCAAGGACCCAAAGTCATTTTCATACAATGCAATGCCATTATCCTCTTCTCCCCACCCCATGTCTTCCAATTGCAAGTTGGAATCCTTTTCCCCATGGGATCTGGCTTCAGTTGCTCTCTCCCAGCCCCCCTCCTGGAACTGCCCCACTCTCTGCTTGGAATCCACCTCCCTACCTCTCTGCCCAGGGCTTTTTTATTATCGATTTTTAATAATTTTTCTTGTGGTTACCCATATACAGCATATATATCCCATTTTCCCCAGTTTCAAGTATACACTTCCGCGCTGTTCATTGCATTCCACAATGTGGTGCTACCATCACCACCGTCCATGACCAGAACTTCTCCTTCGCCCCGGACAGAAACTCTGCTGCACCCGTCCTGAGCTTAGAGCTTTTGCACCAGCCCTTGCCTCTGCCTGGAGCACCATCTCAGATCTCCGATAAGATTCTGTGTCCTTCGGGGGATCCCTCTGCCAGTCCCAGTGCAAATTCAGCATATTATAGCCTCTTAATTCTCTGCCCTTTCCATCAGTGGCCCTCATGCTCTTGTTATTCCAGAGTGTCCCTGAGCTCTGTGTGGGCTCCCTGCTGAGTCCCGAGTGCCTCGGGCTGTGGAGAAGCTGAGAATGGGGCAGGGGAGCTCCTGGCCCTGCCAGGCAATTAAGGCAGTGGGCACCACTGACAGGCCAGGATCAACCCAGCTTGAAAACTTCCCACGAAGAACCTATGAGGGACCTGTCTCCTTGCTGGGGTGAGAGAGGTGGGATTTGACGTGTGTGGGGTCCTAATTTACACACCAATGTTCAAATGTGGGGGGAATTGGAGCTTTCTTTCATTCTTATATCTGATGTCAACCTCACCCCTTGGCTCTCAAGCCCAGTCTAGAGGGACAAACATAAACTGGCTTGGAAGAGGTAGCTCAGGCTCTTCTGATTTCAAAGCCTTTAGAGTGAATCGTCAGTCAGTTCAAAGGTTAAACCATATGATAAAGGCTTCCAAGGTAGTATACCAGAAATAGGTTGGCTTTTACAATGGGGGTTTATTAACTTTTAAGCTTACAGTTCTGAGGCCATGAAAGTATCCAAATCAAGGCATCATCAGGCAATGCTTTCTACCTGAGCTGCACCTGTGGGAGATCAGACACAGGGCAGAGTCTGCTGGTCTCTGCCTTCTCCACCACGCTCCATTGCTTTCAGCTTCTGTCCATTCCTTCTGTGGCTTTCTCTGCCCCAGGTTCCATTGATTTCAGCTTCTTGCTCTCATGGCTTTCTCTCTCTGCTTCTGTGGGCTCCTCTCTGAGTTCGTGGGTCTTTCTCTCTGCTCTGTCTCTCCATATCCATTACATTTTTAAAGGACTCCAGTAGGAAGATTAAGACCCACCCTGGGTCACACCTTACTGAAGTGACCTAATCCAAAGCCATTAACTGAAGTAATCTAATCAAAAGTTCCCACTTACAATAGGTTCACCCCAACAGAAATGAATTAGTCCAAAGGGCACGATCTTCTGGGGTCCACCCAGCTTCAAACTGTCACAGTCCCCTTTCCCTCCTCCCTTGGGCTTGACTTGGCAGCCCCAAATCAGAACACATCTGTCCAGCCTTCTCTCCTCTGGGCTCTGACCCCTGACTTGCTACCACCCCCCCCACACACACACACACTGGGGCTGAGGACCTGCAATTAGGGTTGGCCAGGCTTTGTCTGAGCAGTGGCAATGCAGGAGATCTGTCCTCCCCTCCCACAGCTAGGTAACCACCACCCCCAAGCCTGGGCTACCCCCATGAAATCCCAGCTCTACTGCCAATCTCTTTGCCAAGCCCCAGGTACACCTGCAAGCCAGTCCCCAGGTGTCCTGCTGACAGTGTTAAAATGTTACCTGAAAAACAAAATTAAAAATTAAAAATAAAAATTAAAAAAAAAAAATAAAAAATGTTACCTGAGCCCTGTGATCCTGGAAAACATCAAAGTTTAAGAAATCTCTTCCCCCGCCTCCCCCAGCTTTGTGTTCTGGAAAATAGCCAAAGACTGCCAGTACCAAAATACCAGAAATGGGTTGGCTTTTATAAAGGGGATTTGTTTGAGAAAAATATTACAGTTCTGAGGCCACAAAATGTCCAGATCAAGACATCATCAGAGGGAAGCGGGTGTGGCTCAGTGGATAGAGCCCCCGTTTACCATATGGGAGGCCCGGGTTCGCGTCCCGAGGCCTCCTTGTGAGGGCACGCCGGCCTGAGCAGTGCGGTGGGCTGATGCAGCAACCTCACGGCAGGAAGCGGGTGTGGCGCAATGGATGGAGCACCCGTTTACCATATGAGAGGCCCCGGGTTCGCTTACTGGCATCTCCTTGTGAGGGCAGGCCGGCTCACGCGGCGCCGTGGGCTGATGCGGCAAGACCTCACAGCAAGGGGGAGATAAGCAGACACAGAGAAGACAGCCAGTGAATGGACACAGCAGCATAAGCAGCAAGGCGGGGGATAAATAAAATAAAATAAATAAATCTTTAAAAAAAAA
>JAQZBX010041422.1:0-22352 GCA_029593785.1 Cabassous unicinctus
GGAAGCGAACCCGGGGCCTCTCATATGGTAAACGGGTGCGCTATCCATTGCGCCACACCCGCTTCCTGCCGTGAGGTTGCTGCATCAGCCCACCGCACCGCTCAGGCCGGCGTGCCCTCACAAAGAGGCCTCGGGACGCGAACCCGGGCCTCCCATATGGTAAACGGGGGCTCTATCCACTGAGCCACACCCGCTTCCTAAAGTCTTTTTTAATTTAATTTTTTCTTATGGGAAATTTTAGACATAAACAAAAGTAGAGAGAATTGTATCATAAACCCTTCTGTACCCAGCAGCCCATCATCTGACTATGACTGTCCATACTTTGCTATTCTTTTTTCATCTATCCCCACTGTCACCTTTTAATTTTTTTCTTTAGCCTGAGAATTTTAAAGTAAATAACCAAACATCTTATCATTTCTTTGTAAATACTTCAAATGTGTCTCCAACAATGAGTTTTTAAAAAACATTGTATAGTACCATTAATCCACTCATGAAAATGAACAGTAATTCCTTAATATCATCTGATACCAAGTTCATGTTCTATTTTTTCCCTATTGCATCAAAAATGAATTTTTACAGTTTGTTCCAATCAGTGTTCAAACAGGAACTGTACATTTATTACATTTGGTTTATGTGTCTTATAAGCCTCTTTGATCTAATACAGTTTACCATCTTCCACTTTTTTCATGTGAGTTTAAAGAATTTTTTTTAAACTTTATTTTTAAAGAAGTTTTAGATTACGGAAAAGTTACATCGAAAATATAGGGGATTCCTATGTGCCCCACTCTCCCCCCCTCTCACATTCTCCCCTATTAATAGCATCTTATATTAGTGTGGTACATTTGTAACAATTGATAAACAAATATTGAAGCATTGCTACTAACCATAGTCTATAATTTACATTGTGGTTTACACTTTGCACCGTTCAATTTTCATGTGATTTTTAGAAGAAACTAGGTGATTTTGATCTTCAGAATTTCCCAATTTCAAAAGGTATCTGATTGTATACTGATGGGGCTATTTGATGTGTAATTTCTGAAAATTGATTGATTTAGATGATTGATTAGATTCAAGTTCAGGGTTTTTTTTTTGGTCATAAATATTATCTAAGTGGTGCTTTGTACTTCTATCACATCTTATTAGGAGGTATATAATATCTGATTGTCCTATTTCTAGTAATGTTAAGATTGAAGAGTGGGTTCAAGTCATTTCAGCCTGATCCCTTCATTATAATATTCCTCATCTCATCTTTCAACTTAGAGATTTTAGCAGCCATAGACAATCATTATTTAGATCCATTATTTCATTAGGGTAATAGAGATCCATTATTTCGTTACTTCTATCAATTCTTCTGCATTCATTAGCTGTGATTTGTCTATAAAGTAGATTTTTTCAAACCCTTGCATAGTTACCCTGAAATACAGTGAATACAGGAAAATCTATTCTTTCTGCTGCATCCCTAATACTCTTAAATGTTTATTATTTGACAATGAAACTGGAAGACATACTTGCTTAATGATAACACATTGGGAGCTTTGAAAGTTGAGCAGAAATATATAAAAGAATCAATACTTTTACATTTCAAATCAATGGGAAAAGAACATTCAATTCACTAAATTTATGAAGAGCTACTGCACTTATTTTATTACAGCAGTTTTATTCACACACCGTACAATCCATCCAAAGTATTGCACTTTTAAAAGCATGATTACTGATAACATTCATACCAGCAATATGCAGGGATGTGGTTTCCAAAGAAAAATACAGAAAGAAACATCTTGTATTTCTCTAGGAAACCTTGACTTAGGGGCTTGAAGTTAAGGATAGAAAGTCACTTGGGCACATGGCACAGGGAACCAAGCGAGTTCTTACTCTTTCTTATTTGTAGCTGTCAGCCGTCGCAGACCCAGCCAAAGTCTTTAACCTCAAAATTTCCTCCTCAGTGGGACTTTCACCGCCTGCCCAAAAATGGATATGAGGTACTTTGTTTTTACTTGTTTGGTGGGGAAAGTATGTTTTAAGAGTGTGTATTTATTTGCATGAATTAGGTGCTTCTGCCTAACTCTTGGATCAAGATTCAGAGGCAGAAATCTAAATGTTGATCGCATGGATAGTCTCTTTGACCAGAGAACAGTTAACCTGTACGGGTTACCTTATTGTTTACAGAGTCCACATATGATCTCATTTGGGCAGATGCTGACAGCATCACTGTGAGATAGATATTAGTATCTCTAAGGACGAGAAAACCGGAGAGAGTAAAAGTGACTTGTCCATTAGTTGGAGTAACAAAGCAGGTTTCTGTGGGAGTGAAACAAAATGTGCCTCACCTGGCATGATTGGGTCAAGAGTATTCCTAGAGTATAAAATGTTTGTCTCAAGAAAAAGAGGAATATTCCTAGATCATTTAGTCTCCACATCATGCTCCAGTCTTGGGTGCAGGCAGCTCTGCCTGGGCTCCAAAGCATCTTATAGTCCTTTGCCCCTTCATTGGTTTTGTAGTATTAGGTAAGAAATTTGCCACAGACTGGGGATGGGCTGGGATATGCCTTCTTTAGGCATGATGCTTTGTTAGCCTTAAGCCAATCTGAGTCAATCTCGTCAGTCCAGTCTCTTGTCTAGTTCATTACTGGAATGACAGCCAGGTGTGGAAACCCTAAGCCAGCTTATCCCATCTGCTATCACAGACCTGGTAGTGATACTCCATGGCTGAGGGGGCCACACATGTGGACATACCATACTTTACATGTTTCCCATTTCACATTCAATTTTTATTTTTGTTTTTTAGTTGTTAGAAATCAATGACCAAACGACAGAATATGCTAAAATAAGTGAACGTTTTAAAGCTTCCATGAAAAACTTTAAGATTGAAAAGATAAAGAAAATCCAGAATCCAGAGCTCTTGAGTACTTTTGAGAGGTTGGTGGCCACATTATCTGGTTTTCTTACATCAACTCAGAAAGAACTAGTTAAGATCTGTTCCTTTAGATTTATCTTCACTGGTTTATTTGAGTATTCAACGGTTTCTTCAATCTCTAGTTATTTTTTTAAATGTGTAAACTTGTGCTTCTCTTTCAGCATTACAATTTTAAAACTTAACAATTTCATGTTTTAAATTTTAATAAATTTATTTGTTAGAGCTGCTGCTTTGATGTTTGCAGCTGTATTCTGAAATCTGGTAGAAATACAATTTTACGCTGGATTTTAGTTGTGATTAGTGTTATTAACCAGAGTGGGAGAGAGATGTTCTCAGTGTTAAGTCTCACATTTCCTATATTAGGAAAAAATCGAAGATGAAGACGAGCAATGAAAAAATCCTATTTTATGCAACATACCGTGCCCACCTGGAGTATATCTGTGTGAATAATTTTGACTGGACATATCATGGACCTTTTGAAACCAAATATGGAAGAGGTTTGTGCTGGAATAAATAGGCCTAATTAGTAGAATCATCAGGCTCTGTATTTGGTTCTCTTAAGAGGTATATGTAATTACTTTGTGTTATTTAACCACCATGTCCAGGCTCTTGGAGTCATGGGGAGAAAATAAGTTACCATTAACCTTAAAGGCCAGAATTACAGCAGTTTGAATGACTTGCTATAATTAAGTTCCAGCTTAATTGCTGGACCCTAGCCCTGCTTCTGCCTTCCGTTTTTTTCTGAGTGTGCCCAAAGAGTCTCATACATGCTTGCCAACTATCTGTTGACTGCAATGTCTACCATCACCCCCATTCTGGCTATAGTTCTTTCTGGCCTATGTCCACCTGTGAAGCCACTAGAAGGAGTCTCCTGTTGCCACAATTGGGTTCTAATCAAAGATGGGGAGAAGAGCCCTCTTCCCTTCACTCGCCACGCCTTGTCGCCTGGGACCTGAAACACCACAGGTCTGCCCACACGTAAAATCTTTTCAGCTTTTCCTCTTTGTTCCTAAACTCCGACATGCAACTCTTAAAACAAACAAAGTGCAGAAAACAAAGAATTGCTCATCTAAAGGGAACAAGTAATACTTTATTACAGTTAAAAGTGAACTCAATTCATATGGCTAAGATTAAATTCACACACATCCCAGAAAAGCAGGAAGTCTAATAGCCAACCATTTCTAACACCAAACCAGAACATTTTGTATCTAAAGTCAAGTTAATGGGGACTTCAGGATTTTCCCCCAAGAACTCTGGGTACTTTACATTTGTATAAATGAAGGATCCATCTTAGTCATTTTTTCCTTGTATAAGAAATTATTTACCCAACTGGTGAATTGAAGTCTCTACCTGTAAAGGCAAAAGCCACTTGTTTTTTGGAAAACATCTCTTCCAACACTTTTATTACATTCACTCATTAAAATTTTTTAAAATTTAATTTTATTTATTTGGCCCCCCCCATCGTTGTTTGCAGTCACTGTCTGCTCTCTGTGTCCATTTGGTGTCTCTTCTCTGTGTCTATTCATCTTTTTAGGAGGCACCGGGAACTGAACCTGGGACCTCCCATGTGGAAGAGGTGCTCAGTCACCTGAGCCACCTCAGCTCCCTGGTTGTTGTGTCTCTCATTGTTTTTCCTCTTTGTGTCTCTTTTGTTACGTCATCTTGTTGCTTCAGCTCGCCACATCTGCCTGCTGTGCTGGCTTGCCTTCTCCAGGAGGCACCGGGAACTGAATCCAGGACCTCCCATATAGTAGGCAGAAACCCAATCACTTGAGCCACATCCGCTTCCCCTTTACTTTACTTTATGCCAGGCACTAGTCTAGGGGTACAGATTTTTTTCCTGTATCCTTCTCTCATGGAGTGGATATAATAGAGCTGTGTACTCCAATACAGTGGCCACTAGCCACACATGGTTATTTAAATTTAAATTAATTAAAATTCAATAAAATTAAAACTTCATTCCTCAATTGCACTAGCTACATTTCAAGTACTCAGTAGCCACATGTGGCCAGTGGTTAGCTAGTGCAGATATAAATCATTTATATAATCACAGAAATTTTTATTTGATAGCACTATTTAAGAGGGTTATAGTAAGGGTTTCAAAATTTTTAGGGTCGATGGTTTCTCCAACAAGATCAATAACAAAATAAAAAAAGGAAAGACTGTTGTTAAAATGGACTTTAGAGGTAGAACACTCAAATGGAATGTGTGGACCTTATTTGGATCCTGATGGGAACAAACCACCTATAAAAAGACATTTTTGAGACAATTCAGGAAATATGAATATGGATGGTTTACTATTAAGGCACTATTATTAATTCCATTTTGTGTGATAATGACATGGAGGTTATGTTAAAAACAACAACAACCAAGAAGTCCTTATTGGTTAGAGATGCATGCTTATGTCAAAAGAGATAAAATGACATGGTATCCAGGAAATACTTTATAATATTCCAAGTTCTTCCTCTCCAAATTGGTGGTGGTGAGGGAATAGATTATACAAGGTTGAAGCCAAGGGATGGGTACATTGTACTATTCTCTCTGCTTTGTTCTTGCTACTTTGATGGATGTTTGAAATTTCCCATAAAGAACAGTTTTAAGAAACTAAAACAAACAAAAGTTTAAGGTCTGGTCTTAACCAGGGCACCTATAACACACAAGTAAGTCAATCAATCAGCCAGTCAACAAATATTTTTGTGTGCCTTCCATGCGCTTGATGTTGGGGACACAGTAGTCAACAAGTTAGACATGGTCCCAAACATTTATTTCACATAATTAATTAAATAATTGCAAATGTATGGCTGCTGTAGAGTAGAAATACAAGCCCTGTGGGCACCTTACCTGGCTGAAGATGTGCTCCAGAGGAAAACTCTATTGTAGGATTTACCTGCCCAGTAGCCATGTGTAGAGAGTTAGAGACTAGTGGTGCAAGATAGGGCCACCTAATAAAGAGCTTAGAGTTTACCCTTAAGGACATTGGAAACTAATGAAGGGTTTTTCTGGGAAACTTCCCATAAGTTAATTAAGTTTAAATGCATCACTAAAACTTACCTAGAAATGTTTGGAGAAAGCAGGGTAACCATCTTAAGTGAAATATAATGTGTGAAATTTAAATCCATCAGTTTCTCATGGGTCTCTCATATTTCAGAAACCAAACAAATATTCTAGAAAATAAAATACAGTACGTTTGTGTTCCCAGTTTTTGGCCATAGCTGGTGTTGACAGTGATATATATGGTTTTTTAGTCTGTTTTGTTCCCTGTTATAAACAAAAGGCTACTGAAACCCTCTTAAATATGTTTTGATGGCTTGACAGTGTTACTCACTTGCTATCATTTTTCATTTAGCTTGGTCAGAGAGGAGAGTTGTTGATATCCAGGAAAAACCCCCTTGTGCTGCAGGAAGGAAAGAGGCAAGGATGTGGCCTGCACTTCTCATAGGACAGGCAAGGTGTCTCTTGAGGATATTTGCCCTTTTTCCCACAGTACTGTTCTTGTGAAGGTCAGAGGGTGACTCTTTTACTTGACTTCTCTCCTGGTATATAGAATTAGGAGGTGGTTTTGGGTTTTTGTTGTTGTTGTTTATATTTATTTTCAGCGGCAGCTTTCCATTCCCATCTCCTATGATGCTAGTAGTACTCATTAGATAGACTGGTATAAATCACTGGGCCCATAATCTTAAAAATGACAGGGAGTTAACGTAAAAGATACTAAGGGGTAAACCTCAAAGGTGCTGCTACTCTTTTGGGAGGAAAAAAGTCGGCTTGTCCCCTTCACCACTACCGCCGCCCCCATTGAATGTGTGAAACAGCTATGTAGGCTGTTATCTGCATAATTTAGTCTGTGTCTACATTTAAGGAGTGACAGGAGGATAAGCACATGCCTGGAAAAATAGGGTTCTGGGCTACACCTTGATAAATTGGAGGTGGCACTCAGGCATCTAATGGGAGATGAAGGGGAAGGGGGAAGATCTGTTAGTAGGAGACTCATGAGAAGCTCGGCCAGAACTGCTCATCAGTCTGGACCAAGGGTAAGAACTGCAGCTATGAGGTAAAAGCCACTCAACTCAGGAGCCAGAGGAATCTGTAAAAGTTCAATTCAGATTTGGATAAAAACCAGAAGCAGGGTGAAACTAGAGAGAAAAAATATAGTTTTGGCGGGTAAGTAGCTGAGGAAATATGTGTCTGTCTTGGATTCAAGAGGCTAGGCAGAGGAGGGCGGATGTGACTCAAATGGTTGGGTGTCCGTCTGCCATATGGAGGGACCTGGGTTCAATCCCCGGGACCTCCCAGTAAAATAAAAAAATAAATAGAAGGTACGCATGCCACCAGGCCCCGCCGAGCCACGCAACAAGATGATGACGTAACAGGATAGAGACACAGGGGAGAGCCAAGATGAGACGTGCTGAAAAACCAGGAACTAAGGTGGCACAGGTGGCAAAATGCCTTTTTCCCACACTGGAGATTCCGAGGATCGAATCCCGGTGAAGACAGGAGGAGAAGGAGAAGAGAGGGCAGGAAACAGACACAGAGAATTGCCCAGCGAATGGACACAAAACAGCAAATGGGGGGAGGGGGGTTTAAAATGGATAAAGAAAGAAAGAAAGAAATCTTAAAAAAAAAAAAAAAGGCTAGGCAAAGGCATATAGGGTGTAGGAACATACTTAAGACCTAGCTGGCATTTGTAGGCATCACATCAATAAACTCTCCCAGGATTCTACAACCCAGGTACCTCAAATGCTAAATGACTGAAAACAAAACTATTATTTTGGGAGATAATGTGAGCGTCTACATAGAACTAAAAATCTACAAAGAAATAAAATGTTGGTGCTCTACAAGGAAGTGGGACATGTGCTTTCTCCTGCTGTTAGCTTCCACCTATCATCTCTGACTTCTGGCCACTTACTACCCCTTGGGCTGATGCCCAGGGACAGTGGGGCCCAGGGTCCTTGCATGAGTGAGCCAGAGTCCACTTGACCCTTTTTGACTCTTAGCCCTCTCCAGGTCCCTACCCTTCCTTCCTGTGGTTTTACTCAGACTTAATTGCAATGGATTTCAAGATCCTATTTTGGTTATCAAAAGCTGACTGTGATTCTTTCCTTCTCTTTTATATTCCTTCCAATGATTCTATTTCTCCCAGAGGCAAAGAATGTGTCTGGCTAAATGGAAGGATAGTTATACATGAAGAATTGCAGGAAAAAAAGTGTAATGTTTTTGACAATATTATCCCATTATGTCATTATACTGAATGAATTTTAAAAATGAATCAAAGTAGGTTGTAGAAAAGCAGCACGTGGTGAAGTCTAAGTGAAACCTTTAGGACAAACAAATGCTAGCTAGGCAAAAAAAAAAAAAAAAAAGTTGGGAGAAGAGTGTTTCATGAAGATGAGAGATTCACAAAGGCCAGGAGAGGCTGGTTATAGCCCAATACATTTCAGGAGCTGTCAGTAGTTTGGGGTGGTGGGAGTGACAAAAGATGAGGTTGGAATGGTAAGATGGGGTCAGATCCTGAAAGACCTTGCAAGTCATGCTGAGGGGTATAAATTTTATCCTGAAGGCAACAGTAAACCACTCAATGGCTCAGAAAGGAGAGTGGCATGGTAATTCTGGCTGTAGTGTCAAGAAAGGATGGAAGGGGTCACGACTGGAGGTAGAGAGCCCAGTAGGAGTTAGGAGGCCGTTCCAAGAATTCAGGCCAGAAATGAGGGTGGCATAGACCAAGGTACTGGCAGAGGGGATGAAGAGGATATTCAGTTTTAGGAGGTTTATTTCCTGAAAGGAGAATATGCAACAGCAAAACAGAGTTCAGGTCTTAGGAGAGTGAGCTACAGAGTTGGGTCTTAGGGGTGATTTATTTAAGCAAATGTAGATCCCAGATAATATAAGCTGGATTTAAAAACAACTAAAGCCACATTTAAAAAAATAGTTATTTAGGATAATGGTTATTCTTTTCTGAATGGCAAATGATAAAGATATCCTCCAAAGATGTATAATACGTGTCTTAAGAATCATTTTTTGGGGAGCGGATGTGGCTCAAGCAGTTGAACACCTGCTTCCCACATGGGAGGTCCCAGGTTCGATCCCTGGTGGTTCCTGAAAATAAAAACAAAACAACAAGCAAACAAACAAAAAAGCCAATTCAGTGGAGCTGATGTGGCTCAGTGGTTGAGCGCCACCTTCCCACATAAGAGGTCCCGGGTTCAATCCCCAGCCCGGTACCTCAAAAAAAAAAAAATCATTTTTCATTGACTTCACAAGTCATTCATTTAGCACTGATAAAAATAATCAAACCAGCATTCAGACTTTCTTACAAAATAAAAAAAAATTCATTTGAACAAGTGTAGAAGTAATTCAGTGTCATTAAAATGTAGGTACAACTATCTCTGAATTTTGAAAGAGTTATTATGATTTTATCAAGTAAGAGTGCAATCTGAAGAAAATAATAGATGGAATCCCTATTGATTCATTCCATTTTCCTCAAGTCCAATCTCTTTTTACCAGTAACTCCATAGTAATTATTTCACATCTTTTATATGCATAACTGGAGTTCACTTATCTGGAAATGTTAGCTTTCTGGAATGTAAGTAAGACTCCGAAAGAGGGAAAAACTATGTTATGAGTAGCCTATGTCATTGTTACCAAAATTCCTACACTGAAGACCATGCATGTTTATCTTTGGGAGCCCCTCAGAATCTATTTAGTCTTATTTCCTAGACCGTGTTTTTTCTTAGCCCTGTGAATGTGGAGTGGGAATAAAGGGATGCTAGAGGCAGGCAGCAAGAAGAAGCTAACAGCTTTTTAGTGAGGAATGAGAAAAGATAATTCTGCAAAGCATGAACACAATAACGTAACATTTTTTTCTCACTCTGGGTCCCTTAGTGTAGGGGTAAATAGCCCTTTCCACCTTAGAAACTAAGAGGGCATCTTTGAATTACATCACCACATATCTGAATTAATATCTATAGCTGACTGATTAGTAAAAGAAAGGTTAAAATGGGTTTGTTCTGTTTGCTAAATCAGAGAAAATTATATGCTTTAGAAGATTTCCAAAATTGCTTAAATTGTTTAGAACTTTGGACATTGAGATATGAAAAAAATGGCTCTTTGTAGACACTCAGGAAATGGGGTATTACTGTATTATGACATGGAGAGATGGGTAGTAGGCTACATGCTATGTAGGGGCAGCCATCACAGTGAGAAATAATACAATTAAAGAAGGTACAGTCTCTATCCCCAAGTTGCTTGAGGAGGCTTTAGCAGAGGAGTATTGAATACAGCTGTAATTAGCAATGTGGTACAACTGAGGAACTAGAAATAACTAGGAAGGGTTGCTGGCAATGACAGAGGTAGAGTAGGATGATCCAATGGAAATGTGGGTTGGTGACTTTATGCTTATTTTTCTCCTTGGTCATTTTCCAATTTATCTACTGGCCCACTTTGCAAGATTGTGAAAAGATCCTGATGGGCCTACTGTCTCTTGAATGTAAGGTTGTCTTGATTAAGTCACACATCAGTAAGAAAAAGACAAACAGTACAACAGAAAAAAAGATATGAACAAGCAGTTCAGAGAAAATGCATTTGATGCAAATCAAATATGCCAGTAAGCATATGAAAAGATGCTCAATGTCACTAGTATTCAGGGAAATGCATTATAAAACCAGATTTTTTTTTTTTGCCCACTAGATTGACAAAAATTAAAAGGATAGGTAACATCCAGTGTTGGCAAGAATGTAGAGAAACAGGAATTTCTTCATTGTTGGTGGTAATTATAAGACCACTTTTGGGAGGCAATTTGGCAATATCTGTTAAAATTTAATGTGCTTATATCCTTTGACCCAGCAATTACACTTTCACAATCTGTTTTACAAAAATTCTTATACAGATACTCAAACTTGTATTTACTAGGGGGTCTTAGAAGCATTCATTTAAAAATGTTTGTAATAGCAGAAAAGTGAAATTAACCTACATTTCCATCAATACAGGATTAGTTAAATTAAATGAGATATCCATGTGGTGGAATCCTATGCCACCATTGAAAAAGAATAGGTGGGGATAGCTGTATTCACATAGCACGATTTCTGGGACTACGGTAGGAAAAAAAAGTATGATCCTGTTTCTGAACAAATAAACTAACAGAAAATGATATCAGCATATATGTGTATATGAATGGATAGAAACAGGTCTGAGAGTATTCCCAACACTGTGTTTTGAGAAAGGGAGTGGGATTGGAAGGAATAGGTTGTATAAGTACACTTTAATTTTTTTACTCTAAATACAATAAAATATCATTTACTCAGATTATCCAGTATACGACCTACTGAGGATAGGCAATATTTCTGGAATTCAAACATCTTCACTATAAAAAAACACTAATAAAAAACCAAACACAATAAATGGGAAATGTATGCAATATTTACCATCATAAATACAACAAATTCATTTTATTTATTAAGTTTTCTATGGAAAACCAGGATTTGCAATATATGCTCCTTTCCTTTAAATGGCTGATGATGGCAATGATAAAAATATAGGAATTTTAATTTATCTGGAAATCCTTGTTGATCTGCTAGTATAGAAACATCAGTGATTATCAAGGGTTGTTAAGTGAGGACGATGCATCAGTTATCTTTGAAAAGTTCTAGCAGGGTCAGTTGCTTGCTCATAACTATACCTCTTCCCTCCACATTTTTCAGGGCCTTTCCATCTGTAGTAAATGAACTTTGTTTCTTAAAATGTATATTTTAACCATAGAAAATGGTCTCTGCTGGAGTATTTTGGTTCATCAGTTATAATGAAACTCCCCCTGTATGTATTGCCTGGATCTGGCCACTGCGATATCACCACTGGGCTGTTGTACCTGGTGGCCCACTGTCAATATAAGCCCACACTGTAGCACATATTTCTTAGTTATTTCAGTGGTGTTACATCCTGTATTCAAGTTTACTGGTATAATATACATTGTTTTAAGTGTAAAGGAAGGTTTACAAGTATCAATAAGGTATTGTTGATGCCTACCATCTGATTATGTGTAAATATTCTTATAAACTAACCTCTTTTATAATTCTTAACCTTTCTCTTTTTCTGATTATTTCTAGGAAATTACTTCACAAGAGATGCCCTCTGTTCCCACAAAAGTTGTGGGCATGAAGCCAAAAACATAGCTATGTTTGTAGCCCGAGTCCTGGTTGGAGATTTTACTGAAGGAAATATGATGTACATAAGACCTCCTCTCAAATTTGATGACCAGGGAACACTGTATGACAGCTGTGTGGATGAAAGGGCAAATCCTTCCGTTTTTGTTATCTTTCAGAAAGATCAGATTTACCCAGCATATGTGATTGAATATACTGAAATGGACAAATCCTGCCTGATTAGTTAGAAATGATAAATACAATATCATATTGGGTGACATAACTATTTTGTTCGCTTATGGACCAAATTGCCCCAGATAAATAACTAAACTTCTACATTTCCTCACCTAGTTATCATATGTCTTGGATCAGTGGTTCCCAACTTTACTGTACATTTGAATCATCTGCAAAGCTTTAAAAAATCTTGGTGCCCAGATTGCACCCCATAACAATTAAATCACTATTCCTGGGGCTGAGAGCCAGGCAGTGTTTTTTTTTTAAAGATCCCTTGATGATTCCAATGTGTAGCAAAATTTGGAGACCATGGTTTTACATTTAACTGATAAAGAATGATTTCTGAGTTTTCTGTTTTTGCAGCAGTGTTTCTTTCCCAACTATTTTAGTTTACTGTAGGTCATGATTTGTTTTGGTTAAACTGAATGAAAATTACATTGGGAAAAACCTAAAAATGCCTATTGAAATAAGGACATTACAACCTTGGATCGAAGACTGTGGAAGGCTGAGAAAAAAATGCTTAGGGATATGCTGAAAAAAAAGTAAAGGCAATATAAATGCTATTAGAGATATAACCGTAACTGATATCTGTGATGAAACTGATTTGGGGCACACATTTTTCTCTACAGTTTATTTAGGGAATAGACTCCCATCAGGTTAACCCTGATGTGTTAAAAGAGCCACCAAACACAGCTCAGAAAAAAGCAATCAGTTAATTGCCCATTTGGGCTCTTTGTACAGTAACAGTAAAGTAGACATTTATCATCTAATCAATACGAATACAAAGAAGGCTTTTTGGGGTCATGCTTTTATGAAGTGTCTATTTTGGAGGGATTGCCACATTTGCAGGTGATTAGAGAAATGATGTCACTTTTTAAGATAAGTGGGCTCAGCGGAAGACTGAGCTGCAATAACCAGATTCACACAAGCATGACTGATAAACCTGAGTGCTATTGTAGTTATTCGCTGCATCAGCAGATGACGCTCACTTAGGAATTAGGACCAGGGCCATCCTACTGAAGGATGGCCCTCAAGGTGGAGGCCTTATTTGTTTCCTGGTGAGCACAGAATTAGAACGAAGAGCACCTCAACAGGCTTTGTGCCTGCTCGGGACTTCTTTTTCTAAATATAACTGATTGTACGGAATTATGGTACAATCAGTTTTTAGACTACCAGTTTTCAGACTAGTCGAGGTACCTGAACCAATATTTCCTCCTTTACTCTGAATCGGGTTTTTCCTTCCAGTTTGCCCTTTTCAACTCTCTGTATCTCGTCAGGATTTCCTGTTATAGGTCTTCCCAGCAGATGCGACAAATGATTAGCATTAGAGTTCATTTTATATTAGGCAGATTTTAGATCAATATGAAGATTTTCACAACTCTGTTGATTTAAAAAGCCCCACCAGTAACAAATGTATAGAGACTATTTTAGGGTAGTTTGTTTTCTGGTAGGAAAGCCACAGATGTTTATTCTATTTTCTTTTTTTCCCCATGGTTGGTTGCATTGTGGAGGTTTCATTTCTTGAACCTGATTCTCATAGAAGTGCAATTTATCCAACTGCTTATTAGACATCTCTAGTTGGATATTTCATAGGCGTCTTTAATTCAACATTTCCAAAGTAGAACTCTATTGGCCTCCCTCAAACTAATCGGTTCCTCCTCAAGTATTCTGTATATGAGTAAATGGTATCACCATCCAGCCAGCCAGCTGCTCAAGCAAAAATCCAGGAGTCATCCTTGACTCCTTCCTCTCCCTCCCTCTATACATCTAAGCAGTTCCCAGATCCAGTTTTATTTCTTAAATAACTCTTTGTCCCCTTATAAGTTGTTCTCTATTTAGCAGCAAGCATGGTTGTATTTTAAAAAAAATTATTAATGGTTTTTTAAAAACACAAATCTGATCATGCCTTTAGGATAAAGTTCAAAGTCATTATCATGGCCCCACATAATCGCTCCCTTCCATACCCTGCAATAATTTATTTTCTTCTACACAAACTACTCTGGCTTTCCTTCAGTTCCTTAGTACTTCTTTCTTTCTGTAGTTCAATAGTTCTCAACAAGCACTTCTGCCATCTTATTTTTTTATGGCAAATACTTTGTAATATCCTCTTTACGATCCAGAAATGCAATTTATAGGCAACATACTCTCCCTACACATAATTTTGGATATAAAAAATTAAATAAAATTCATATTGATGTAAAAGGGAATTAAAAGAAATGTAACTTGAGCATGACTAAATTAGAAGACAAAATTAAGTAGTCAGATGCTTACACCTACTTATGATGAAAAAGCTTGAACTTAGAAGATAAGAAATTAGAAGCTATTTTGCACAAGGTATGGGAAATCATGAAAAAGTAGGGATTGAGTGGACCTTAGAATAAAAACTATGATACAATAATTTATTTACATATGATAAAACATATGTATATGATAAGAGAAAGAACGAAATAACCTTTTGAAATAAAGATAATATGCAAGAATATTTATAGATTGTCGATACAGAGAAAGTGAGGAAGTATGATATTCTTGCCGACGAGCTAGAATGTCCAGTGAGACATTCAAAATTCGTAGAGGGTGCAGAATAAATCTTTATTGTGTGGAACTGTCCAATGTATTGCAAGTTGTTCAGCATACTTGGCTCTCACACACTAAATGCCAGTAGCACCCCCCACTCGCAGTCATGGTGGCACCACAAACCCTATCTGACCTGTCACCCTTTTCAGAATAGGTATTTTGTAACATTCCCTTTGCTGTCCTGAGATGATTCATAGATAACAAAATCTACTTGCATAGATGAACTTCTAAAAATTCAACTTAATGCCCCCCTTCATTGTAATGGAGAAATAGAAATTTGGAATGAAAATAACATGAATTTTAATATGTAAATACTCAGGCATGGCTACGCTATAAGACATCATGAAACAGATAGATGTTTACTCCTACTTATAATGAATAGTTTTGGATTTAAGAGTTGAGCAGAGGCTAACATGTAAAGAAGTACAGGGAAGCGAAAGATTAGAGGAGTGGGTGACACTAGAAATGAAAAACAGTATTAGGGCAAGTCATAACAGACCCTATACCTTGTCTGTATATGGTAAGGGAAAGAGCGAAGTTACCTTAATTGAAACAAGGATAATAGGACAAGTTACGATTGTTGAAGAGGAAGAAAATGTATCCTCTCAGACGAGCTATAAGGTCCTACAAGAATGTCCAGAAGGACATCGGAAAGTCGTAGAGGATACAGAATATACTTCTTTGTGTGAGACTAACCCGCACTCTGCAGGACATCTGTTATCCCTAGATACATCCATTCAATGCCAGTAATAGCCCCCAATTTTATGAAACCAACTACAACCCCATCAGTTTCCAAAATGCCACAGGTGAGAACCACTGACTTAGTTAATGTCTAGCATCCCTAGATCAGTTTAACATCCTTAAGGACTGCTTCTATACAGGTCAGGTCCTTGCCTCCCAGACCCATGGTTTTTAAAGTACTTTGCACCTTGCTTTGTTCATTTTTAGCATTTCCCTAACTTGAAATTGTCTGCTTTCTATGTTAGAGTTTAAGCTCCATGAGGGCAGAGTCTAAATCCATGCCCAATGCCTAGCCTGCCTTAGTGCTTAATATGCTGTTAAGTGCTGGATAAATTTTGTTGATTAAAGTAAGCTCCTATTTATATTTCAATAGTTGAGCTGTATTTCCTCTTGTTCTTCTTCAAGCTTAATTTGAAGCTATCTAATAAAAAGGAATATTAATTTTGCTATGCTGCCTTTATTTGCTTTCTTTCTAGGTATTTCCAAAAAGGTAATCAGCTGCAGACAACGAGTTTATTTAGCGTGTCATAGATGATGTGTTTAGTCCCTTCCAGCTTCACAACTCCGGGCTTGATGACCACGGAGTAGCAACTTTAGCACACTGCCAGGGAGAGGCAGGGTGGGGTGATCGAGAAGCCGGGAGCTGGTTGGCATATCTTTTGCCTGGGTACTTAGAGGGGGAAGGGGCTGGAAGCTGCTGACACATCTTTCTTCTTCTGGTCCCAAAGGTGGGAACAGGGCCAGCCTGAGGCACAAAAGTTACAAATGTAAATGGTTATCAGCAGACACTCTACCTTCAAAGCCCCCCCCCCCCACCCTTAAAAACAAAGCTTTGGATGAAAAAAAAAGAGAGGCAAAGAGGGAGAGGTTAAGTCCCTATATGACAACATAATTTGATTAAAATGAAGGTAAAACTGCCATTTGATTAGGACCTTCATGTAAATAAAATGATGTACAGCAAACCTGTTGCTGTCAAAGTGCCCACATTCAAATACACAAAAACTATCAAACCAAGCAATGAGTTTTTTGATTATTTTTCTACTTGTTTATTTACTTTGTCATAGCAGGTACCAAGTTTTTCAGAAATGTTTACTTGAGAAAATATTATTTAATGTCTTAATTTTTTATCCTGTGATTGGAAAGTCTGCCATTATTTGCTTTCTGTAGTGGTACTACTCAGTCTGGCATTTTCTAGAAGCAATGCTAGATATCAACTATTCATAGTCACACCTTAGCTACTGTAAAGCTAACTATTGTAAAAGGCAGTGAATGCTGAGTGCTAAATGTGTGGTTAGGGTCATTGGCAAGGATATGGCTTTGAAAGAATGCAGGGGATATCAGAAAGTTAAAGACAGAATGAATTTGTTAACAATTATTATATTAGTGTTTGTCCCTGGAGTGGCCATCAGTTTGAGGACTGGCTTCAGAATCTAAGTTGAAGGGTATATCAGAACTTAAACTCAATCTCCTATGTTTCTACCTCTTCCCTCTCACCTCACCCTCTTCCCCTGTTAACTCCTGCTTATACTCTTGGCCCTTCCTCCGTACTCATCCAAGACTTTTTCTAGCTCCATTCTAAGTACCCCATCCTTGAACATTCATCATGAACAACATTCCAACATCCTTTGCCTTATGGCTGTAGACTCTGTTTCCATCACCTTCACTCTTCTCTAGGCATCCACATCCATTGCTGCACCTTAGATACTGTCATCATTCAGAAGTGCTCCAGAACCACTCTTTCTGAATTCTTAAACTTCCATATTCTACCATAACCCATCTTTTTAGCTTGCTTATTTATACATTTCTTGCATCCACGTTCTCCACACACATTCAGCCCCTTCCTGTCGTCACTTCCTTTCTTACTAGCTTAGATCCCATCATTCAGCACCTGAAGCACTATTTCATTAATACTTTAAATTGTCCAGGACTTTTTACCTAATGTCCCATCCACTTGGCAAAACTTAACCATTGATTAATCACATTCTATTTCTATACACTAAATGTTTTTAGGGAGAATTGTGTGCTGTTTGGATTAGTGCCACTACAAGTTCTTGGTCTTCAACCTTGGCAGGGCCCTCTACACTGCCCATCAATCTTCTCTCAGCATTTTGCCAATCCCCACATAACAGCTTTTTCAAACTTAACAGTCTCCTCAAGTGACTCTCCCACCTTGATTTAGACTTATCTTTTAAAAATAAACACAGAAGCTTTGAAAAACCATCAAGAATTGGCAGAAACATCTTTCTCAGGATTCCAGAAAACAAAGGATGGGAATAATAGGGCAAGTGCCAAGTAAATACAAAAACAACAAACAAAACAAAACAAAATGCTTCTTAAAAGCAGTAGGAGAATATCTCTCCAAGAAGACATACAAATGGCCAGAAAACACATGAAAAGGTGCTCATCATCATTAGCCATCAGGGAAATGCAAATCAAAAACACAATGAAATACCACTTCACACACATTAGAATGATTGCTATTTAAAAAATGGAAAATAACAAGTGTTGGAGAGGATGTGGAGAAATAGTAACACTTATTCATTGCTGGTGGCAATGTCAAATGGTGCAGCTGCTGTGAAAGACAGTTTGGCAGTTCCTCAGAAAACTAAAGAACTACCATTTGACCCACTAGTACGTATATGCCCACAAGAATTGAAAGCAAGAACTCAAAAAGATATTTGTACACTGTTATCCATAGCAGCATTATTTACAATTGCCTAAAGATAGAAGCAACCCAAATGTCCATCAAACGATGAATGGATAAATAATATGTGCATACACACACATTGGAATATTATTTAGCCGTAAAAAGGAACAAGGTTCCTATTTGGAATGATGGAAATGTTTTTGTAATGGATGGTGGTGATGGTAGCACAACGTTGTAAATGCAATTAACAGCACTGAAATATATATCTGAATATGATTAGAAAGAAAAATGTTAAATTGTATATATGGTAACAAAATGAAAATTTTAAATTTTTAAAATTTTTTCTGTTTATTATTATTAGAATAATGAAAATGATCTAAAAATGATTGAAGTGATGAATGCACAACTATGTGATTATACCAAATACCACTGATGTACACTTTGGATGGATTGTACACTTTAGATGGAATGTATACTTTATTAATATGTATCAGCAAAATTGATTAAAAAAAAGAAAAAAAAATTTTAATCCATGGAACTACACTACATAAACAATGAACCTTAAGTTAAACCATAGATTTTAATTAATAGTACAATTATAAAAATGTGCTACGATCAATTGTAATGAATGTTCCACACCACTGCAAGGTGTTGGTGGTGGGGTGGTGTATAGATCCTGTGTTTTATGCATGACTGTTCTGTAAATCCACAACTTCTTTAATAAAGGGGGAAGAAAAATGGTAGGATTTCATGGGCCATGGCTGGCTTCAACCAAACTCCTAACTGGTTAGATGAGTAGCCGGCCTGCTCTCCCAGTGTGGATCACTGGTCCTGGTTCTAAAGGGAGTAGAGTGGTCCTGCACATGCTGGGAAAATATATATCTGGCCCAATATGTCTGGTGGTGGCCTGAAGGACTTGCTGTTACAGAACTTGCCCTGCATATAGAAGGCTGCTTGCAGAGCCTTCCCACAGAATGCTGTGGGAAAGCAGTCAAGGCATGCTGCCTGGGTCAAAGGATTGCTGGCTGTAGGACACATAGTGAAGTACCTGGGACAGTGAGGAAACTTTTCCAGGGAAGATGGGACATCTGTAACCGTGTAAATGGGGAAATTCCTAGGTCCACATGTGCATGCCCCAGACAAGATGCATGTGCAGAAAGGATCATGGTATGTCCTATGCTTTGGTCTGGAGTTACTCTCATACAACCCATTGTATGAATAAACCCTGAAGGAGAGCACTTGCACAGGTCAATCTGCAAAGACTGGGAAAGTTGTTTTCTTTTTTTGTTCTTTTGTTGTTAGTTCCTAGCATTCAAGGAAAACTTGGTCATAATACTAGCTGGCTATAGGCTTATGGAACAGCAGCAGCATCTAAATTTCAGTGATCACACCTTAAAATATCAAAATACCAGGCTTCAAAAAAAAACTATTACAAAACATCCAAAGAAACAGGAAGCAATGGTCCAGGCAAGGAAAAGATTAAAGTATAGAAACCATCAACAAGGAGCACCAGATCTGGGGCATATCAGAGAAAGACTAAAACAATGGTTCTAAATATGGAAAGGAAAACATGGGCAAAGAACTAAAGGATGTCAGGAAAACAGAATAGTAATAGAGACCTGGAAATTTGAAAAGGAACCAATCAGAGCTGAAGACCATGGTAGCAGAAATAAAAAATTCCCTAGAGAGGTTCAACAGCAAATTGGAGCTAGTAGAAGAATCAGTGAACTTGAAGATGAGACAATTTTATTAAGTCTGAGAATCAGAAAGAGGAAAAAATTAAGAAAAGTAAACAGAGCCTGAGGAACCTGTGGGACACCATCAAGAGTAATAAAAAACATTGTGGGAGCCAAGAAGAAGAGGAAAGAGAAAAAGTGGCAGAGAAAATATTTAAGGAAATAATGGCTGAAAAACGTCACAAATTTCATGAAAGACATGAATATAAACAGCCAAGACACTCAATGAACTACAAAGAGGATAAACCCAAATAAACCCACACTGGCATATTATAATCAGACTGTCTAATGTTAAAGATAAAGAGAATTCTGAAAGCTGCAAGAGAGAAGCAATATGTCATGTACAAGGAAGCCCCACTAATTTAAGTGCTGATTTCTCATCAGAAACCATGGAGGCAAGAAGGCAGTGGATGACTGAAAGCAAAAAGTTTGTCAACCAAGAATTCTATATCCAGCAAAACTGTCTTTCAGAAATGAGGGAGAGAGGATTGTGGGAACATGGCATCAGATTAGGCAGATAAGGCCCACAAAATAATGGAGAAAGAGCCAAAAGCTGCCCATGGAATCTGCTTTGGGGATCAGACGACTAGGACAGTGCTTCACAACTCCCAGGAAGGTGAGGGACAGAGAGACAAAGAGCTGAAACAACAAACTGAGTTACTAAACCTCCCGGCTGCTGGGAAGGACTCCCCTCCCCCACCCGATATTCAGCAGTGGTAAAACCCCTGGCACATTGCAGCTGACTGAGAGGAGAGCAGATGTCTTCCTCTCTGCCAGCTGTTACAAGGGAAAAGGGAGGGGGAGTAGGGGGGCTTTTCTTCAGTGAATTTGGCCAGCGGAGCCCACTTTGAATCTTGGCTCTGGCCAGATGAAAACAGAGGAAAACCGAGAGATACACCTCTGTGGAAAGGTGCATCAACAAGCACCATCTGCTGTCTGGTCTGGAAACTACATGGACAAAAACTGCTGTTAGAGCTCTCTTTACCCCACCCCTGGGAGAAAGTCTGCACCCCATTAGTGAGTCCATGGCATGATTTTGGTAATGTACACTGGGCAATTTTAAAGACTTAGGATAAGTTGAACGAAATGCCAAAGAGCTGTGAAAAAACAATAGGCAAGAGAGAGAAACTGGTCATTAGCGTAAATTCACCAACATATCAGATGCCTAGATATCAGCAAAAAATCACAAACCATACTAGGAAACTGGAAGAGATGGCTCAGCCAAAGGAGCAAACCAAATACCCTGAAGAGATACAGGATTTAAGACAATTAATCAATGATAATCACACAGCTCTCCTAAATCAATTTAAAGAATTGATAGAAAATATGATGTTACATTTAGCCCTATGGTAAATACTGGAGAATATGGAAGCTCATACAGACAGAAATTAACAGTATGGGTTGCCAGATATGGGAGGCAAGAAGGATGGGGAGTTATTGCATAATGAGTATAGGGTTTTGGAATGGGGAGATGGGAAAGTTTTAGTACTAGAATGTGTTGAGGGAACTTTGATTATGTGATTATGATTATTCCCATTAAATGATATGCTTGGGAGTAGCTGAGATTGAAAAGTTTACATTCTCTACATGAATGAGCAATTTTTATAAAAAAAGAAAAAGAAATAGCAAATAAAGAGACAATGATAATTAAATGCAATACATGATCCTGGATGGGATCTAGAAAGAGAGAAAAGGCTCAAAGGGACATTATTAGGACAAATGACAAATTTGGAATAGACTATAAGCTTTATATCAATGTTAAATTGCTTGAATTTGATAACTGCCCTTAAGGTGGATACATAAGTGAATATCCTCGTTCTTAGGAAATGTACATGACAGTATTAAGTGTTTAAAGAGTATGATGTAGACAACCTACCCTCAGGTGCTCATAAAATGGGTTGATAGTCACATTTAAAGAGATTGAATCGGTCATCAAAAATCTCCCAGCAAAGAAAAGTCCAGCACCAGATGGCTTCACAGATGAATTCTACCAGGCATTTAGAAAAGAATTAACACCAATCCTGTTTAAACTCTTCCAAAAAATTGAGGAGGGAAAATTACCCAACACATTTTATGAAGCCAACATCACCCTAATACCAAAGCCAGATAAAGATACTATAAGAAAAGAAAATTACAGACCAATCTCTCTTAATGAACATAGATGCAAAAGTTTTCAACAAAATACCAGCAAATAGAATCCAACAGCATATCAAAAGCCTTATACATCACGACCAAGTAGGATTTATTCCTGGTATGCAACATAAGAAAATCAACATAATACAACGTAATACACCACATTAACAAACTGAAGGAAAAAAACCACATGATTATCTCAGTCGACGCAGAAAAGGCATTCAACAAAATCCAGCATCCTTTTT
>JAQZBX010041423.1:0-22350 GCA_029593785.1 Cabassous unicinctus
ATATTTTCCTTCAATTATTTTAATGATGCAGGGCATTTGTATTGTTATCACTGATTAGTTGTCTTAAATCATGTGTCTCATTAGGCAATCTCTTCCTGTTTCCTAGGATGTCTTGTAATTTGTTGCTGATGTCTCGGCATATGAATATGTTGGTGAATTTACTCTAATGGTCAATTTCACTCTCTTGCCTAGTGTTTTTTTTTCTCCACAGCTCATCTTTGATTTTTGTTCAACTTATTCTATGCCATTAAATTTGACCACATTAAGTTAGCAAAATCAGGCAAGGTACTCACTAATGGCATGCAGATTTTGTCCCAGGAGTTTGGGTTAAGAGAGATCTTAAAGATTTTTTTTTCTTTCAGTATCGTGGCATGCCAGTAGATGACAATTGTTGGTGAACCTTTCCAGGGAGGTATTTCTTTCAAACTCTGTTTTCTTATGTTTCTGGTCTGGCCAGAGCCAAGATACAAAGTGGCTTTGCTGACCAAATTCACTAAAGGGAATTACTCTCCTCCCTCTACTGCACCTTCCCTCTTCCCAGGGAGGAAGACATCTCATACCCTCTCAATCAGCAGCAGTGGGTCACAGGTTTTATCCAGGTTGCATGCCTTGAATGTTGGGGATGGGTGTCCTTTCTGGCCACCCTGGTAGTTTATCAACACATGGTTGTCATTTTGGGTTCTTTAATTCTCTGTCCTCACCTTCCTGGGGGTTCTGCTGTACTGTTCTGGTTTGCTAACTCCTAAAGCAGGTTTCTTGGACAGACTTTGGCTCTTTCTCCTTTTTTTTGAGAGAGCTGAGCCTTTCCTGCATATTCTGATGTGCCATCTTCCTGGCACTCCTCCTTCACATAATATTTTAAAGAAAGAGCTTAGATTGCCAAAAGAGCCTAAGAAGAATTAACACCTAATTGGCATATAACTGTGTACAAAATATTCTTCTTGTGGTAAGAAGTGCAGGGGGTCAGGTGGAAGCACCCACCAAAGCATTTGCTAGCCACTTCCTAGATGACCAACAAATAATCTTTGAGCTGTGTGACAATAAACATTTTACAAAACCTACACAGACATAATGACTAGAGCTGCTGTATGATATTTAAACACCCATGACAAAATTCTACATGATTTGTGGATTGTTAACCTGGGAGGGATTCTCACAGCTCTTGACAAACAGCCCTTCACCTTGGAGAATGTTGTCCAAGTCCACAAGCTCACGAAGGAGATGACACTGTCCAAGACCACCAATGAGGGTCACCCACATTTCTCCTATCAACCCAATGAACCAGAAGTACCCCTAAATCAAGAGAATCAATGAACCTAGATATTTTTTTAAGAAATATGAAGAGAACCAAGCTAAAATAACAGAGTGCCTTACCATGGGATCCTCTTCCATATATGATGATTGTCATCAAGTTGTGTCTCCTAGGATTTTTAAGCTGCCCTGCATTCTAGCACCCCCTATTGGCAAACTAGACATTGGAATTTTAATATCCCACAACAGGGACAAGCTTCTACCATCTCAAATCCATGTCTTTGCCTTCAGTTCCTCTACTTAAGCTCCAGGCCTTCTGTACACTGATACATAGGCAAATAGATTCCCTAGCCCAGAATCTCATTGATAAGCACTTACTATTAGATGAACTATTTACCAAAGAAGGGGGTGTCTGTGACATAATAAATACTTTATTATAATTATATAAATATATTCACAATTCAGGGGTAGTCAAAATCCACTCACAATGGCTCAATAGATCATGGTGTTTAACAATATATCCAAGGTTTTAAAAGAGATAGCTCAGACCCAAAAAGGAACCTCCAATATTTACTCCTGGTTATCCCCTGAAGGATGGGGGAAATAGCTACATAAAGGTTTCAGACTCTGAGTTTTACTACTTCTTGGCATTTTCATGGTTATCTATATGCTCAAGTGTCTTATGTACTGTCTCAACCACATATTAACAACCCAAACTGCCACAATCCTCCATATAAATGTAGTTGAGACATCACAGAATGAGGTATCATAACTATCAATTTTATGATATTAAGTGAGCTGTTCCTTTGTCCAGCCCCTTATTTTGGTTAAGCCCACTTGCCTTAACACTGACCATCAACCAGCTCTCCAGCCCTGTGGCATAAACTCCTTCAGGGTCTAAAGCAACATCTGTGACCACCACCCAGACACTTCAACAAAAATGGTTCTAAAAGATAAATTAACCATCCCCACCAATCTAAGACATAATCCCTTCATGCTTTTGCAAGTGTATCTCTAAATCACTCCTTCATTTACCTGGGAAATATACCAACTGCCTCCTCCCTGATGCCAATAAAAACACAAGGGTCCCTCTACTGTGCTTTCCATCTGACCCCAAATGGCATTTCTCTTCCTCTAGGACCTGTGAGTAACAAGCTGGTTTTTCTCATGCATTGAAAACAAATATCTGCTGTTTTTTTAAATTTAGATACCACATGGAATTTGTTTAAAAATAGGTAGGGAGTTTTTACCAAGAATTAGATATTAAGCAAATACAGAAAATCCAAGATGATGACAAAAGACTTCTTACTCAGCCCCACCTGCAGCTGCTCCAGGGGATGGGCCCTGTTATCTGTGGGTCCTGAGTACCTGTTATAGCCCATACCTCTCCAGCAGGGGATGTTTATGCCTAGGGTCCTCTGCAGTCTGCATTGTGGCTCTCAAATATTACTACATATTGCTTGCTCAGAAATCATGGAGCTCATGTACAGCAAGAATTCATTCCTGAACATGACTCTGGAGACAGTGACTTGACTCTTGTGGGATGGAGTGTAGTAGTTGATGTCTTTATAATGGAGACTCTCCATTCAATCTAGTCCCCTTCCCAGGGCTGGAGGATACAACTCCATTTGTAATAATGATGATGGAGTACCTACAGCTCAAAGGAGGGACAGAGTCTGTGAGGGCTTCACTAGCTATGGCCCTGATGGCTGCAGCTGCACCTGGGACAGGTCAAATAGATACAAGGAGAATCAACCCATGTCAGTCACTTGCAGTGACAAATATCCACATAGACCCAAGTCTTGAAACCTGAGAAAACCACCATATGGTCCTGTCACTAGATAAATGAGAAGGCCTAATAATCTTTTCTTCTAGATCACAGAATTAGGGAATATCAACCTGAAACTGCACAATACATACAAAACAATTCCTCTCCCCAAGTCATGCTTATGGAAAAGACAGCATCCATTGTAGCAATGCACCCACAACTACCTCCTTAGCTCCACTACAAAACAGAGAATTAACCTGAATATTGAAAACAAACACAACCAGTATCCTGTGGGCACTCCTGGGATCCAATACAAAGTGGGAGGAAACAGAAGCCATCATGGAAAGTATGTCCAGAATCACCTCCCGTCTCCTCTCAGGGAAATGAAAGCTTTAACCTGGAAGTGGACAGACTCTGAAATAAGAAGCTGAAGACACTGGTGAAAAATCAATTCTGCTTGGTTGGAAGCAACTGGGAATAGGTGCTCAACCCCAGGAAGGGGCAGGAATGCATTGATAGGCCAGAGGTTGCCTAAGGAGAAGGGACAGGGACATTGGATGGTTTTCACAACACTGTCCACCTGCTCATATCCCAGACTCTCTTCAGATAACTTGGATCAGAGAATAGAACAGGCAGTGAGCCAGGGGTGCTTCATGGGAAAGTTGTGATCTGGAAGGGTATTCCTGCTCTGAGCCTGGAAACTATAGGTGAACATGGGTCTGAAAAATCAAAGGCAGGAATTCTCATTCCTTAAACACTAGAGGCACCAATGAGAAAGCTGGTTCTCATGAGGAGAAGCTGGGCAAGGAGGAGGCATTTGGACTCACCCTTGGCTTCCCAAGATGCACTGGAACATGAGGCCCAAGCACACATCTGAGTAAATCTGGCCTCCCTGTGAGGACTGTCACATATACACTGCCTTCTGAAGCCTGTGAATATGCAGGGAGTAAGACTGTGACAAGTTGTTTCAGATGACATTTCCTGCTTCACAGAAAACTAGGATGAGGAGTTTGATATTATATTTATATTTTAAAAATTTGATAATTTTAGAGAAAATAGAACATGCTTATAATTGATTTATTGGTACATCCCAGAAAATTTTTAAAAAGATATCAACTAAATATAAATGATATCAGGAATTTTCTTTGAATTAAATAATAATAAATTGAAAGCTTGCGATTTTTGTCTTATATGCAGGAGGAAGATTGTGATATGTTGTTTTAAATGACCTTACCTGTTTCACAGAAAACTAAGATGAGCAGTTTGATATTATATTTATATAACACATTTGATAACTTTAGCATAAAATATATTTATAATTGATCTATTGGTACATCTAAAATTTTTAAAATTATGTTAGCTAAATATAAATGGCATCAGGAATGCTCTTTGGATTAAATAACAATAAATTGAGAGTTTGCTATTTTTATCTTATATAACTATTAATATATATTGAAAAGTTTGTGATGTGATACAAAGACGCATTGTATTTAATAGGATCAAAATTTTGGAGGAACTTAATATAAGTGCAGAGGCTTGGCCTTCAGTGCCATGAGAGGGAGGGGACAAGGTGAGGCCCTTGGATGCTGCCCTAGAGAGGGTCAGGCTTGTCTGCTTCCTCCTTTGCCCTGAGGACATAGGACTCTATGTGATGGTGGCTGGATACTATTTTTCAGGGGATTCTCAGAAGAGTGAGTTAATTTGAGAAAAATAACTTGACCGAGATGGTAAATACAAGTTTTTTTCACACATTCAAGCATATTTAGAAGACAAATTACCAAAATTTCCACATAATTTTATATTATATATGTGTATATTTGTTTTAAAATATAAGTAGTAAGAACCACAAAAAAATAGACAAAAACTTGTTCTGTGTTTGAATATTTGATACATATGTATACTGCTTAGAAAAAATGCACTAGCAGTTCTCTGGGGATTAACTGTTGTGAAGAAACAAAAGGGAATCCTAGACAAGGCCAGGATATTCCTCCCCAACCTTTCTCTGCACCTGACCCTGGGTTTGGCCCTTGTGCACCCCCTGGTGGTTGTGAGTGCCCCTGCAGCTCAACCCCCTCCTGTGCCCTGCAGGGGAGGTTTGTGTCTGGGCCCAAGCTGGCTTCCCTTCACTGTGTGTCTTACACAGTAATACACAGCTCTGTCCTCAAAACTCAAGCTTCTCTGTGTTAAATAAACTTCTTTCTTGGAAGTGGCCTTGGTGATGTCAAGTTGGGACTGAAAAGCTGGGTACATTATTACTAGTTATCTCACCAAAACTCTTCCTGGACTCTGGTGTATCCAGCTCACATCATTCCTGGTTAAATACAATCCAGAGACAGTGTAAGTGAGGGACATGGTCTGTGGGGGCTTCACCAAGACAAGTCCTGACTCCTTCAGCTGCACATGAGACAGGACATGTAAGGACAAGGAGAACAACAGTGAGTCCTGTGCTCAGATGAATCATCCCCATTAGTTTCTTATCTGAATCCCTGAGACACTCACATCTGGGAGCTGCCACTAGAAAGAGGACAAAACAAAATGACTTCATGTTCTTGTGGATGAGGTCCAAGATACCTAGGAACTATTATCTAGACTGAGGAAGTACCTGAAATTAAGAAAATGTTTGCTGCAGTTTCATCTGTCTGCCCATGTGGTGATTTGCATTTGGGAGGAAACTATGTAAAATGAAAGGGGATGAGGCATGTTCATTGTGTTAGGGGCACCCTGGGAGGAGGATGCTGGCTGTGACCTTGGAGAATACAGTTCTCTCCCTGGGGTGTCCTCTTACCAAGAATAGGTTCCCCTACTTCCAGGCAGGGTATGTGTTGAATGAGCAGATATGGGTGCCAGATGTGGCCAAGGATAAAATATATTTTGGGGAATATGTTCATTGTGCACTACTCCCAGGGATTATATATGTTTATGTGTGTGTGTTTGCACATATATGACTACATGTATGAAATATATACATATATTCCCTGATAGTAATGGTTTTAAAGGATTCTGGTTGTTTTTCAAAGTATTACTGGAGTGAAGGGTGTTGGCTCTATCTTTTCCACTTTGCTGATTTCATTCCTCAGTAGTAACTTCATCTGTGTAATTTTAGTAAGTTGTCAGTGTTGTCAGATATTTTCATTACTGCTATTAATGGTATTATCTCCAAGGGTGTCAGAAAGGACCTGAGTATGCCCTCAATTCTGTCCACCATGATTGCCTGAGGAACAAGTGCCCTGGTGCTGCCTCTAACATGCCACAATTTTGCAACTGGGGCATGTTAACACCATTCAACCTCAGTGTCCTCACCTGAATAGTGACCCATCCCCTTCTGAATATCTCTTTCTAACTTATACAATCATTAACAGAACTTGAATGCAGCCTATTGCAATCTAGAAATTAATAATATTGGTAGAAGATTAAATAATAAATATGGTAATTTGATTTATTTATTTTATTTTTAAAATTTATTTTTATTTATTTAATTTTATTTATTGCGGTCTCACCCCCTAGTTTCAAGGGGGTGAGACAACAATGGAGGTGAAAAGTACTTGGCCTTCACCAATGATAATGGTAGAATTGGGGGATTAAGAATACCATATGGTGTGTTCTAAGGTTAAGACCTAGTGCATGAGGTATTCAAATCGTCCATGTGAGGAGGTGCTCTGGAGAGACTCACAGGTAGGAAAATCAAATCCAGAGATTGAGTAAATGTTGTCACTATGAGGACAATGTGCTGAAGATCAAAGTGCACTCTTCCTTGGTGATATATTTCCACATCTCCCTGTTTGACAAATTCATTGTGCAGTTGGCATTTGATTATATTAATTCAAATACCTGAACTTCTATAAATATTGTTTGTTTCACATAGAGTTTAGCTTTTATTTGTCAATGAGATTGCACAAATAGATGTGCTTCAATGATATTCCATTGACCCTCTATCCCAAACCAAGTAGCATAATCAAAACCAGGCTTACCTGAGCCTTTCCACACAGCTTAAAAAACAAGTCATGTATAAAAAAAACCCAGATGCTGAAAAGAAGCTCCCTTATCCTTCCTCTGCCCCTGCCCATGAACTGGTGGTCCTGAGTTCCCCCTGCACTTGCTCCTGGTCCTGTTTCCCAGGTTATGTGGTCCTCGACCCTCCTGCAGTCAGCCCTGCTGGTATCTTTGAAAAGAGAGATCAACAACTATTACAATGGAATAAAAAATAATCCATGTTTTCAATACAGTGGAAATTCTTCTTTAAAATATTTTTTCCCCAGAGAACTTTCATTCTCAAAATGGGAATCAGTAATTTGCTGACTGTCCCCTTTGGTGTTTGTGTTAAAATAATTTAAGAGATTGGCCTGGGGCAAGCGTGTAAAGGGAGGGAGGCGCCCGCGGAGCACGGTCCTAGAGGAGGGCGGGCCCCAGGGGGTGGGGATGGCGGTGGCGATGGCGAGGGCGCTGAAGCTGGGTCAGGAGGCAGCGGAGCAGCGACTCTAGGGTTCGCCGCTGCCACAGCGCGGGTGTCCGGTGCCCCCTGAAGACGCTGTCCTTTCTACCCCCACCTTTTACGTTTTATTGATTTGAATACCGGCAACTAATGAACGCAGCCGGCACCGAGCTCCGGAGGCCGCCAGGGCCGAGGGGACTGGGCTGACGCCCGAGGTGGAGGTGGCGGTCCGGGGAGTCGATAACCTTGGCGCCTGGAGAAGTGGAAGCGTGGCCCGCGGTCGAGGCGCAGCAGCTCTTTCTCCCCTTCTCCTCCTCGCCATCCTCCCACCGCGACTGCCGGTCCAGCCTCGGGCTGGTTGCCCCGGGGCAACTGGATAGCGCGGCTGGTGCTTGGACTGCTGGTGGCCTGAGCGGCGGACCGATGTCAATTGGTACCGAGGCACCTCCGCGGGCGGAAGGCTCTGCCGTGACAGCTACCAATTCCCCAGCGCGGAGGCAGGCAACAGCTCGGCACTCATGACAGATCCCTGCATGTCACTGAGTCCACCATGCTTTGCAGCAGGAGATAGATTTAGTCTGGAAGCCTTTCAAACAATACACAAGCAAATGGATGATGACAAAGATGGTGAAATTGAAGTAGATGGAAGTGATGAATTTATCAGAGAAGATATGAAATATAAAGATGCTGCTAATAAACACAGCCATCTGCGCAGAGAAGATGAGCATATGAATGTTGAGGATTTATGGAAATAAAGGAAAACATCATAAGACTCAAGAGATACCTCAAGTTTGGAGGACAGTAACAGAACTTTCTGCAGAAGTTCATAACTGAACTCTTGAGGACACCCTTCAGTGGTTGATAAGATTTGTTGAACTACCCTAATATGAGAAGAATTTTAGAGATGATAATGTCAAAGGAACAACGCTTCCCAGGGTAGCAGTGCATGAGCCTTTATGATCTCTTAGTTGAAAATCAGCGACCAGAATCAAAGATAAAAACTTCAGCTCAAGGCACTGGATGTGGTATTGTTTGGACCTCTAACACATCTCCCTCACAACTGGATGAAGGATTTTATCCTCATACTTTCTAGAGTAATTGGTGTTGGAGGGTGCTGGCTTGCTTATACATGGAAGAAGACATCAAAAGAACATGTTGCAAAAACGTTGAAAGTCTTAGAATGTCTCCAAACAGCAGAGAAAACTTGAATGGACTTGCAAGAGAGGCCTGAAAAGGTAAAGGAAGAAAACAGAAATGTTGCTGTAGCAAAGCAAAATATAGAGTGCAAAATGATGGATGAAATCAATGACAAGGAAGAAGGTTGGTGGCTGAGAGCTGAGGGAGGGAGCTGAATGTGATTTGAGTAGATGTCAAATATTCAGAGCAGGAACTGGAACAGGTTCCTAAGGCACTGAAAAAAGTTGAGAAAGAAATTGAACTCAGAAGCAGCTGGTTTTCCAGATGCACTTCAAAAATGGCTTTAATCAATACATGAAGTAGAAGTACAGTACTACAATATAAATTAAATGAAAGAGAAGAACTGCTTTTGCTACTCTACATGTTGCACATAGCACCAGGTCCTATATAAGGGAGGATAGCTCCAGAGATTGACACCTTATCAGTGGACTATACTTTGGAATCTGTGCTCCTGAGAGTGACAGAGTTGGACTCAAATAAGTCCTCCCTGCCCATGGTCCATCAGTCCCTTCTATTCAAACCTATATGTGATGCTGGAGTTTGTAGGTGTACTTCCAGAGACTGGAGCTTCTGGCCTGCCCATCTGCCAGCTGTGCCTGGAATCTTGGTGGAGCTGCAACTCCTACTCTAGAGCTCAATGGACTCACCCAAATCACCTGGTGAGGAGACGATGATGGACAGCGGCCACCTGAGGGAATGGAGAGTCTGAAGCTGCAGGCAGGATAATCCCATCCATCATATCCATAGGATATAAGCCCCCTCTCACTTGGATGTGGAGTGGACATCACCATCCCAAACTCCTCAGGATTGGGGGAAGAGCTATAGACTAGAGTGGACTTAATGGTATTCTGTTGTAGACATAAGTGATTCAAGCAATGGAAGAAATTACAACAGTGAGGTGGAGCCAGTGGCCACTGGACACTTTTGGGGCAGGGAAGGGAAAAGCAGTTGTAATACAGGGGCTTTTTCAGGATTTGGGAATTATCCTGAGTAATATTACAATGACAAACATAGGGCATTTTACATCAGCATATAACATGCAGAAATGTGTGGGATAGAGTGGGGTCTACAATGTGAACTATGGTCCATGCTTAGTGGCAAAGCCCCAGGATGTGTATATCCATTGCAGGTGATGTGCCACACTAATGAAAGATGTTTATGTGGGATGTTATGGGAGGTGTGGGAGGTGGGGAACATGGAAATCCCTGTAATTTTTGTGTAACATTTATGTAATCTAAGCATCTTTTAAAATACATTTTTTTAAAAGTGAACTACATGTGCATCAACAACAGTCTTCTTAAAATAAATGCTAAAATTAAAAAAAAAGAGGCATCTTTAAACTTTTATCTCACACCCTCAACTCTCTTGTTTTAACTTTAAGAGTGTAGTTCCACTGGGGCTTTCCAGACTGGAGGCCACCATGGAAAGTCCTGAAGGGAAACTGTCTACTGTCTGCATATTTAAATGACTGTATAATCAATTCATCAAGCCACTTATTACTGAAAAATCATTAAGAGATGAGACAGTTACAGTCATTTCTGCTTGTTTATTTATGCTTTGTTATTTGTGATGTACATAAAACATTTTGTTGAAAGCCACTATGGACTTACAAGCTTTAATGGACTAGTAAGCCAGCATGGACTTGCAAAAATTTCTTGTTTACCAGAGCATCTTCTTATCTCTTGACAGAGCTATTTACATCCTGGACTAAATTATATAAAAGAAGTAAAATTAATTGCACTACTGTTTTCCAGACTGGAAAAAAAATCTCTGCACGTGAATCTATATAGAATTTATAAAATGACTATGGATTGGGGACTGTTTTCATTTTTAGATTAAAATTGGTTTTTAAATAGAACCTAGGATATCTAATTGACTCAATTTCTGGAAATGAAAATGCACACTTTTTTTATGGGAAACTTATTTAAATACATTGAATATTATAAAGTTTTAAGTCCTGCTGTAAAGATCATGTTGTTTTGTTTTTCCCAGGGCTTTCACTGTGATTTACTGCATTGCAGGCTATATGATAAAATAAAAATAATTTAAAGATAGAAGGCTCTGGATTCCTTATGAAAGTGGAAGCATTGAAACTTTATTAAATGACTTAAACATCCACAAGCTTAAACTAAGTTGCGTGATGTAGGGAATTCAGACAATTGTTTACAGGTTTTGAATAACTGCAAAGGACTTGTGGTTTGTGAAAAATTTGTAGTGTGGAAAAGGTAATAAATTGGAGACATTCTTGCATGGGATTGTGCTGATTTCTGTTGGTAACACTTCACTAAAAACTCCGTATGTTTTCTGGAGAACTATGTAAACTGTCTTGTTGCTTAAGTGTAGAATAAGATATAGCAATGTTTTGGAAGTAAGTTGTCAGCAAATTCTTTCTATTTTATATTGTTTGTCATATTTTATGTAGTTTAAAATATTAAAATGTTTTAATATCAAGATTAGCAAATATAAATTTTTTGTACATTTAAAAATATTTTAAGATAATATTTTTCTATCCTTTACATTATGTTGATTAGTTTCACCAATTTTTCCTGCCAACTATAAAGAGGATGTTAAATTAGAAATGAGGATGAGGAGGTGGATAGGAGGTGGAAGAGGAGGAAAGGACAAACCTGCATCAAGTGTGGGCTCAGGAATGGTAAGAGGGCTACCTGTATGGATGGTCTCAAACTGTTTATTAGAACCATCACATGAGTGTTGAACTGAGCAACTACTAATAAGATGGAATCACTGGGAGAGTCAAGAGTGTAACACCTCCACTCTCCTAATAGCACACACTCTTCCTTCAAACAAGTGTCACTTTAATCAAGAGTGTCATAAGAGGAAATGAAAATAAAATTATGCTTACATTATTGAAATAAATTTGCTTGTTCATGAAAGAATATTTCTTCCATAAAAATAGTATTGAGATGAATGAAGATAGACATGCAATGTTTTAGCATATAAATATTAAAATATAAGGAAAATTCGTATTTGGATTTCTAAGATTTGTGAAATTTTTAAAGAATGGTAAATCTTTTGTTAAAAATTTCACACCAATTCTCAGTTCCTGGAGTATATGTAGAAGTAAGTAAATAATACTTTGCATGAGAAAGTAGGAAGTAGGAGGAAAAACATTTGTGTTTATGTCTCAGATTCCTCAAAAATGTGGATTAGAAATACACCAAGATTTGTAAACAGGTAAATACTAAATATAAGTAGTTTCCATTTTAGAAGATATAGGAAAATATAAAAGGAGAGCTGGGAAGAGTAATGGAAATAAGAGACAGTGAGTTCTTGGGCAAGTTATCTCCTGGGTTATGTCACTTCATGCAATAGTTATTCAGCTCTCACTGTGTTTGGGTCATCATATCAGAGCTACAAGTACCCATATTCCAGAGCTCATATCTCACTGGGGGCCATCAGGATCTTTCCCTAAAGCCACAGTTGGCTAAAGCGATGGTGGGACTATATAGGCAGCACAGGAAAACACTTCTACATTCACATGCCATTTTTTTTTAGTTAGGCCAGTAGTTTATTAAGGGAATGAGAGAAGAGGAGAAAACAACAGATTGTGGGTTCCCAGGTGTATTTGTGGGCTGGTCCAGGCAGAGAAGGAAAAAAAGGGATGATTTTGCATCTGTGCTTGCTTTTTAAACCCTTAATTATTCCTTCCACTTGCTAATATTTGGGGAGGGATCCCAGCTGTTTGCTGTTTTGACTGATTACCACACATGTCAATTCCCCAGAGGGGGGCCCAATGATAAGATTGCTTGAGAATATCCAGGGCTTTTCCTTGATCCTGGATGAAATCCCATTCTAAATGGAGCATGACCTTCTTGTCTATGAATGGCCAATTGTATTTTAAAAATTAGACCAGACCCAGAGGAAGGAAGGGCTAATTCCAGTCAATGGTGAATGGTGAAGTCCACTCAGCTTTTCCCAGGTGCCTGCCGGAGCCACAGCCTGAGCCACAACCTGAGTTCCAAGTAAAGATCTAGACATCTGGGATTTAGACCAGAGAAACCACATCAACCCTTGATGACTAGCAGAATGTGCAAAATAGATGTAAGAATAAATCCTGAGGAGAAAGAAAATGGATTAGCAAAGAAAACACATTATCACTGAGTTGGATGTTGTATTAGTCAGACAAAGGGGTGCTGATGCAAATTACCAGAAATTTATTAGTCTTTATAAAGGATATTTATTTGGGATAGAAGTCCACAGTTACCAGGCCATAAAACATAATTTTCTTCCCTCACCAAAGTCCATTGCTACATGTTGGAGAAAGACAGCTGCTGACATTTGCCAGGGTTCAGGCTTCTTGTGTTCCTCTCTTCCTGGGGCTGCATTTCTCTCCAGGCTTAGCTCCTCTGTTTCCTCCACAAGGCCATCTGTAGATTAGCAGGTGAATGGCTTGTGTCTATCCTGGGGCCTTTTCTCCTTCCTCATGACCAAGCTCTCTTACCTCCTGGGGCTCCAGCTCAAGACTCCAACATCAAAACTGCTCCAATACTGTCCTTTGCCTTCCCTTTTATATTTGATTCCCACCCCACCAAGGGGTGGGGCTCAATGCCCTACTGACATAGCCCAATTAATGCCCTAGTCATAACTTAATCATGTCCAGATTAGTAGACCAGTTTACAATCATGATCCAATATCTATTTTTGGAATTCATAATTACATCAAATGGCCAAACTGCTACATATGTGTACACTTTTGAGTGACAGATGAGAGGTTAGATGTGAAGCCCTTTGTGTTCTATAGATTACTGCCTTTGGCATAGCCACCAACTTGGTTCTATTCTGAATCTTGAGGATTGTACAGAATGGAGAATCCCAAAGATGTCTCTGTCCTGAATCAAAATGAGGAGCTATTACTAGGTGGACATTGACAAAAGGATTTCTGCCTCAATAAGTGAATCTCTGCTTTTTGGACATGTGAGAATGTTTCCTGAAATGAAACATTCCTAGTTAAGAGATGACTGTGATAGGCATATAATAATTCCAGTGAGATTCCCTGAGGGAATCTGCTATATTGAGAGCAAGTCAAGACCTTAAGAAAAACTAGTACTTACTCTCCAATTTGCACCTACTCCTGGGACTGAACACTAAGCTAAGTGTCCCCTGCAGCCCAGAGCTGTCTTCCTTCCTTCAGGGTAGGTCTGTGCCTGGGCTCACATTCTCAAACCTTACTGTGTCTCTCCCACAGTGAAAGAAGGCCAAATATTCAGTTCTCAGACTGTCCACCTGCAGATACTGCATGTTCATTGAGTTTTATCTGTAGTTGGTGAATTGGTTTTTCATGGAGTCTTTGATATATGTAGCAGAGCTGTTATTATTAATTTGTCCATCCAGTACAGTCTCCACTCTGGAGCCTGAAAAATCTAACGCATTTAGTAGCTATTGTAGGGGAATCCAGGGGTTGCACAGGAGAGTTTCAGAGACCCTTTAAGATATACCTCAACATACATAAAAATGTGTTATCATAATAACTAAATCTCCAAGGATGGTGTTACCTTCAGGCCATGATTGAACAATTCAAAATATGTAAGTTTACTTACCATAAGTGAACTAGAAATCTCCAATGTCTTTTATTGAAAACATTCCAAGGGACACTTGTCTCCATTATCTGTCTGACAATAAACATCATTAGGGGTTCAAATAACAAATTGACAGGATTTATCTGAGTCATTTATTTCTTTTTCCTTTCTCTCTTCCCAAATGTCTCCAGTGTAGGCAGGATAGTTGACAAATGTTCTGCTACTATTGTTACTATATGGAATCATTAATCTTATTAAAGCTGTTTTGGCTATGATTATCAAAGAAATTTATTCCAGGCCAGTATGTATTGCCAAAAGAAAGAGAACTTTGCAAAAGAAAAATACATATAATTTTATCAGCAGATACATTAATCTTAAATTAATAAGAAAGATTCATACTATGTAAAGTAAAACCAGTATAATTAACCATACTAAGAGATGATAAAAAAGTAAAATATACAGTCAAATAAAAAATACAGATGGGCATTCAGTAAAAGGAGACATTCATTCATGATAAAACATTTAATAAACTAGAAATATTATAATATTTTCTTTAACATAGTAAGGGGCATCTGCAAAAATGATGTAGATCTACTGAATGGTGAGAAACTGAATGCTATAAAACTAAGATAAAAGTCAAGGAAAGGATATATTTTCTTAATATCCTTATTTAGCTCAGCACTAAGTCCTATTGAATGCATCAGGGCCTGCAGGGATGACTCTGTTGGTATAGCTGCAGAATTAATAAATGGTATGTGAGAGGAGGGTGATGAGTCAGTGTCCCAGAGGACACTTAGGTCAGGTTTTATCCAAGGAGGGGCAGATGTAAAGAGATCCCAGGAAGTTACCTCACTTCCTTGGAGATATAACCCAACAGAACTTGGAATCCTGGTAACCAGGAACCCACAATCTAGAGACAGCCCCCTACCCAGCTTAGTTGAGCAGAACCATTCAAGAGAACAAGATGTCTTGTTGCATGCCTATTTCCCAAGGCTCTTGCCTCAGGAAAACCTGACATGAGGATCTTTCCAGTGTTGCAGGCTTTGGCTAAACCCTTCCCTGGAAGACTGGCCATTTATCAGGAAACATCCAAATGTAACACAGGGTGACACAGTGTAGGGGCATGGAGACAAGGTGAATAATTTTGATCCTTTCTGGGCAGCCTTACAACAATTCCCACTCCCAGAATGTGTGTGTAGAGGGGAGGGCATGAGGAGTGGACAGGCCCTGGGAAGGAGCAGATTTTGGGGGAGATGGAAGGTGGTAGTCCTATAGGGTTCACTCCCAAATCATCCCTGCCAGGGTTGGAAAAGGCATGTTGGAGTGGTGATTATCTGCTTAGATGTTAATTCACAACTGTCATCTCCTTTCATCATGAGCTGGGAGTTTGCACAGATAGGGTTTTATTTCTAATCTAAGTAGCAGAACATCATGTGATGTGGTCCCCCCTGTGGCAATGGCCAGACAGGGTCCTGATGCCTCTCAGCTTGGCTGTGGGGCACTGTCTTTGCAGAGCTCCACCCAGAAAATTGGTGAGGAACTGGGTGACAGTCATTTACACCACCTCCCCAAGCAAGGAGCAGTTGGACCATGCTACCAAGGGTCATTGCAGCCTTGAGGTGAGAGTAGGTGGAGTGGTCTACACACAGGGATCAAAAACAGCCAAGGAGGGAACCCCAGACCCCACTCTGGCAACTCCCAGTCTCCCTCCAGGGCCTTCCCAATTATTGATCCATGGACCAACTCCCAAAGTATCTGAGCTGACATCATTCACCCATTCCCACAGCCCAGCCACTGCTTTGGCAAGGTACAAAACCACTTTTCCTATATTTGTAGAAATACCAGAAAAGAGCCTTTTTATACTGTTTTCACTTCATGTTAAACCATGAGTGTCTTTGCATTTTGCTACTGTTTTGGTTATTTAACCACCTGACACCAGGCATTCTGTACTTGATTGTCCTTTCATACCTTCCACAATCTTAGTAATCATCATGCTTATCAAAACTGTATTCACCAAAATGGGGTGAAGGGATAATACTATACCCTGTCTCTGTAACTTGCCATGTTGAAGAACACTTCACTGTGACCCCTCCAGGCCAGGTGACTGGACTGCATAATGTACCAGAAGGGAGGCCTGAGATTCAGCATTTCACTGCTGATGGAACTTGATGTGATTCCTTTCTGTTGTCATTTCAATAGTGCTGAAGGGAACATCATATGTGTATTTTAATATTCTAATGCTCTTCACACACTCAGCATAGATCCTCAGGATTGGGAATGCTTCATAGAAAAATGTGAATACTTAAAGTTTTAATAAGTAGAGCCAGATAATTTTAAAAGTGAGCAGTTTAATTTGTCACCCTCAGTCTATGAAGGTAGAGGCTTCCCTACATTCTGCCAACTGTGGGTATTATCATTCTTTTAAATTTTGTCACTCTTGTGTCAGAGCAGCAAATGGAATCACATGTCCCTTCTTTGTCCCAACCTCAGTGTGAAAATGAGTCAGCTTTTAATTTTCCAAGATTGGCATTATGGAAAAAGTCAAAAGAGACAGGCTGGAGAAGTTGGTGGGTCCATGTTGGTGACTGCTATGGAGTCAATGACTGAGTCTTGGTTTACAAGCTGACAGATTCATTGCAGATGAAGTCTCCATCAATGACAGAGACAAAGCAAGATAATGAAACATGGGGTCTGGGTGGGAATGCTAACATGGTCTCATACTTCCAGTATCCATTTAGTCATCACTTCAGCCTTTGGGAGCTGTAAGATGGGTACATGACTCCTGAAGTATAAGAAGATATCATGCCCACTTACTCCACTTACAATTGGGAACACTAAGGCCTGCAGTAGGAAAGTGGTAGTGAGTTTCCTAAGGACACCAGAAAGTTGATGACTGGGCCAGGCCATGGCACCTGCCTTCCTTCTCCTGTTTAGAAGTGCCCTTCTCCAAACTCAAGCCCCAATAACCACTAGCTGTTATCATCCAAACACATTCCATATCAGCCAGGAGAATTGTATAGGCCAATATCAGGCCCCAGTGAGTTGGTAAATGTCAGAACCTTGATCATATTGTTGATATCCTCCATTGGAATCTTACCTACTCACAAATAGGGTCAGGGCTCATAGGCAATAAGTAGGGCTAGAGCTCAGAACAAAGGATTGTTTGGAGACAAGACAGCATATGGGACAATACATGGATTGAGATTCCTCCACTATGTGCATATGCCACCCCCTCCGGGGGATTCCAGACATGTACAGGGGCACTGGTGTCTCTAGTGATTTCCTTAAAGATGGTGAAGTTAGTGAAGTCTCCCCAAAGTACGTGATGTTTCTATTCAGTCAAGTGATGGCCAGGTATGGATCCCAAAGGCCATAGTTTCCTGGGGACAAGGCAGGGAGAGAGGGATCATTAGAACCATAAGCTAGCAGTTGGAGGTGGTAGGGATGTGTGCCTCAGAGCCTGGAACAAAGTTGGGTCACAATCAATGTGGATTGAATTAAAGAGACCCTGGTGGAGACCCAAATTGAAAGTGGTGTGTCCAACAGTACTGATTCACATGGGGGTGCTGGAGAGTGTTTATTGTGATGGGATCAGGTACACAGCCAGGTTGCTACTCATCTTTATCCTCCCTGACAACCTCCCACTTGTCTGCCTCCTGTATCTCTGTGTACATCTGAATGTGTCATTCATTTTTTTGGTCTCTCTCTGCATTCCTTGGTCTCTCTGGGTCAGAATCTATATGTCTTTCCTATTCCAAATAGGATATTTTATTTCATTAAAGATGCCAAAGAGCTCCTGTGTCCTGAGTCAACTGCAACTACACGGCTCTATGTATAGGATCCTTGACATTTCTTTAGAGCAGTCAAGAGTTACTTGGAGAAAAAGGAAACTGAGGAGTTATCACCTTGCTGGACTCAGCATTTATGAGATCTGGTGCACTCACATCCCCACCCCCAGTGTCCCGTGTTGCCCAGGTCCCCATTGTGAGGAAGTCAAGGAGTAGGCACAGTAGTTCAGGGTGACCATGATGACACTGCTCTATGTGGAGATCTCCCTGGCATAGATAAAGAGGCTGAGAAATTTGGCTCTGTGTCTGTCCCCATGAGGAAGGCACCTCCTGAGATGCAGATCATGATGGGAAGGTCTTGGGCGACTGAGTCAGAAGGGAGAAACTCCAGTGACCCAGAGATGCTCTGCCTGACCCTATCTGTGACCTATTCCCTCCTTCCACACAGATGGTATGTGTCCCTGGCTGTGGCTAAGCTTGAGAGAGAACCTCACTGCTTGGGGGCCAGGAGTAAGAGCCCTCTTCTAGTACTTCCTCACTGCCTCTGTGCTGATTTCAGGAAAGTTTGTACTTTGATACCTCAGACAGAATCAACTGGGGAGGGTTGAGTCACTGGGGTTCCTGCAAGGAACAGGGACCCTTCCACTCCTGCCCATGCCCTTCCCTCCAGGGGGATTCCAGACCTGTACAGAGGCAATGGTGACTCCAGTTGATTTCTCAAAGATGGTGAGGTTTTGGGGGTCCCTCCAAAGTTAATGAGGTTCCTATTCACACAAATGATGGCCAGGTATTGATCCCAAAGGCCATAGTTTCCTGTAGACAGGGCAGGGCAAAAGGGTTCTTCAGGACCATCAGCTAGCAGCTGGAGGTGGTAGAGATATGTCATCCAGGGCCAGGAACAGTCAGGTCACAATCAATGTGGATTTGATCAAAGGGTCCTCAACAGCACTGAGACCCTGGTAGAGACCCAATTGTGAGCTTCCTGAGGAGCAGGTTCTTATTTTTCTTTCTTTTCACCCTTCAGTGGTGACCTGATTTGACATGGAGCTGGTGACCTGTGGCCAAGTACTCAAAGTCCCTGTGCTCCCTTCAGGGAAAGATCCAACCTGGAGGTTTTCCCCCACTAATGCTAACCTAACAGAACAGCTTCAGTATTTGCAGCTCTAGCTCTGAGTTGGTTTCAATTGGGTTAACACATGTAATACTCACAGGGGTCCTCTAAGTGGGTGCTCTCATCTGCTTCTAATCCAAGGTGGAAACAGGTCAGAAGTTTTCCTGATTGGTGTCACCCTGGTGGGAAGCCATTATAGAACCACAGAGGTAAGCTCTTCTCCCCTTCACAGTGCTGCCTTCCCATTCTACGGCAAGTGTGGGAGCAGATCCACTTGTCAGGTGGCTGTGGCATTTATCTACTTCCTGCTTTCACCTGTGCCAGGTTCCAGGGTGGGGCAGGGCAGGACAGCCCCATACTCCCAGCCCCAGATTTCTGGTTCAGCAAAGAGGCAGTTGCCTGATTTTTCCTAGATACTCCCTCTTGAAACTAAAATCTCTAAATAACACACCAAAAATCTTGGAAAGAATATAAATTGTGAAAAGAAGGCAGGCTTTCTACAGGTTTGAAGAACCACAGATAGATGAGTTTCCTGGTTTTACTCATTAGCTAACTTATTTCCTTCATAGGGCAATGCCAAAGCCACCAACACAAAACCACTAACTGGCACAGGCAAAAACAGCTCATCTTCCATTCTCTGCCTGGGGGAACCAAATGGTTCTCTAACCCCCTGGTATGACAGTGCTGAGATGCTCAGTGGAGAGCAGAACTCCCATCCCCTGCCTAACAGAAGCAGGTAGTTCTCCAATTCCCCTACCAGGGTAGGGTTGGGGGCTGAGAGGGGAGATGAGTCCTAACCACATCCAGCATCTATGAGACAGAATAAGGTGGTGCAATTTGGGGCTGGTTAACACCCCAGTTTTGTGCCACTCATGTGGTTAGGGAGGTCAACCAGGGATCTGAAACAACTCACCCAACCTGCATCTGTGAATCTAAATGAGGCAGTGCAGAGCAGGGCAGTCAACCCAGTCAGAAGTCCTGCCCACCCCTCTTCTTTCCTTGGTATCAGGGGTCAGGTTGACAACTTAACTTTCAATCCCACCTGACATCAACAAGTAGGAATGAGGCAAGGTGGTTGAAAATTGGCTTCCCCCTCCCAGACTGATTCCACCCTACCCTGATAAGTAATGCTTAATTGTGGCTTAAACATTAGGGAAAACAGGCATTCAATTTACTGCAGAGGACATATATCCTTTAACTATTAAAAAGGCAAGCACAAACCCCTCAGCTGTAATGGAAGCATTCTCAGTTACCTAAATATTTAATGAGAGAAAACTAGTTTCAAGTATAGGGACACTAGTGAGAGTGTATAAAATATTTAACTAAATAGAAAAATAATGTAATAAGACTAGAGTGATTTTTAACAACTTTGCTAATCATTCTGCTCATATGAGATCAAATTATGAAGGTTTTTTAAAATATGAGGAATACAAGGGTTTCCTTGATCAATTTTTTTTGGCAATCACTACAAGGATATAAATGCATGGTTTGGAAAAGATAAAAGATTGTTACATCAAATTCATCCAGTGGATTTCAGAAAACATTCTCCAGAAGGCAACCAACAATGTAGAGGGAGCCAAGGTGGCTCAGGTCTGGTGTTTAATCCCGTCTCTACTCTCACCTTCTCTTCCCACATCAGCTTTATGTATAGGATTTCAATTTTTTGCTTAAATGACATTGGCTCCTTTTTAAAAGAGGGACTTTAAAACCAGAGATCTCATCCAATTTACTTCTTATTAGATGAAGAAGAAAAGGCACAGAGAACTTCATTAATTATTTCCTGGCACCAGTAGTAAATAGCCAGCAGCACTGGGCCTAGAGCCAGGTCTCTGGGATTGATATACTCAATTTAGAGAAATGTTTGTAATTATGTGTGCTGTATGTATATACAGTGTATTTGTGTGTTTGTATTCATTTTTTTTCTGGATGAGGGTTTCCAGGGGAAAAATGATACATGGAATACAGTGGCTTGACTAATATCCCCTGAGGTTACTCAGGTATTAATCTCAGGAATCTGTGAATGTTACCACATATTTGCATGTGTGATTAAGATAAATTACTTATTAGGGACATTTGATCTTGGATTATTTGGGTTTCAAGTGCTGGGGGTCTCAGAGGATGAAGTTCATGTACAGTCACTTTGGTTCACAGCCATCCTGTCCTCTATCATCTCTAACTTTGAATCTCAGTCCCATGAAAGAGTTGATATGTCTAATTGGGTCACATGTTTTCCCTATGTTGAGGGCAGGAAGTGACATGACCAGGAGCCACACAAAACCACATGGGATGGAAAGGGGCATATTTTCTGAAGAAGTGGATATAGCAGAGAACAACTCTGTCTTAACTTGAGTAGCTAATGATCCACTCAGATTAAAGTCTGCTATGTGCACCCATTTTGGTGGAGAAAGGGTTAGGTCTGATGGACAGTGACTAGGGGTGGTTATAGGGGACTGGGTGCAGAGTCATATTCTGGAAAACATGTGGAACACTGAAATAGAGGTCTGATTTCCTAGGGAAGCTTCCTGTAGAAGAAAATAATTGCTTGAAACCAAAGCTGCAGATAAATTGGCAATTAAGAAAATGTTACCTAAATGAGATTAATCATACCTCCCTTGCTAATTTATGTTTGATTTTCAATCATTTGCAATATGCACTCAATTCTTCTTGTGTTCTAGTTACATAAATTTAGGAAAAAGCCTGGAAATGCTTTGTAAGAGCCATCTTGCCACTAACACACATAAACATCTATGCTGGACACTATGACAATAAAAAACTGGTGGTGACTACAGAGGTGAGGATACCTTAAACTCAGTGGATACAATCAGATGGGCTGACCCTCAAGGCTGCCAGCTGGACAGACACTGCAAGCCATAAACAGTCTCTTCATTTTTGTCAAAGTGACCTATAAATATAACCAATTCTAGGTGTGTCATGATATGAATATGAGAAGTGCTGCTTAGCTGTCTTTTAAAAACACCTCTGCATGTCTGCCCTGGTTGGCAGGCACTAGCTTTGGTCCCAGATAGAGCACTCTGCAGAGATAATTATGATTTCTTGGGGCCACCAGGGTGCCGACATGCAGGGATCACTCTGTGGCAACCGCTGGGGTCATGGAGGGTTCAGTCACAAGATAAGGAAGTCTTATCCTGAGATTGTCCAGAAGACTTCTTGCCAGGCTGAAGGTATGAGTCCTGAGTATGTGATAGGAAAATCACTCATTTTCCTATCACATACTCTTCTACCAGAAAAAAAAAAAAAAAAAAAAAAAAA